>MU227830.1:2729044-2771301 GCA_018584345.1 Thuja plicata | reverse complement strand
CTCTGTTTTCTGTATGCATGGTATGTGATTGCAATATCTTTGTTAAAGTAGTTAACGAATCTATTCAGTTGTAAGGATTTAAAAGAATTTGCATAATACTTTCCTATAGAGATTAGCGTAGGAAGCTGTTTCCGCACCTGAGTTTCCTTACAGTTCTGTAGGGGTGGCCTTGAAGATATTTGGTTTCCATAATTCTGCACCACTCCGCTTTTCCCTCAATGAGCTTCCAAGCCACCTTAGTAGTAAGGGCCTTGTTCATCAGACTGATTTTCCTGAGGCCAAGACCACCCAACCTTTTCAGGAGGCAGACAGTGTCCCAGTTGACAAGTGAAATCCTCTTTTTTTCTTCAGTCCCTGCCCACAGAAAGGTTCTCTGACCTTATACTGTATGTTTACTGAATATGAGTCTATTAATTTACTGAAACACGGTAAATTATCTACAGTATAAAGATCAATCTAAATTAGCTATGTGTAATTCAAAACACTAAAGTAATGACTCATAAACACATTGACACATGTATTTTTAACGTGGAAACCCTATTAAGGGAAAAACCACTTGGGACTGGTAACCCCAAATTTTCACTCTTTTGAAGTGAGCTTGGTAAAGAGCCAACCCTGTTAAAGGTAAAAAACACACTGTTAGGTGTGACCTTGTTAGAGGATTTAAAATTTTAGTCCGTCACTTGATATCGAGCATCTCTATGCTACCTTCCTTGATCAAACACTCACTTGGCCTACCAATAGGTATATGGCATCTCATGCTATCTTCATGATCAAAATTTTGGTACTCCTTGGGATGTATGTCAATATAGAAAGGATCTTTAAATCCTGCTCAGTTAAGAGACTTTTCGAATCAATGGTTAAACTGAAACAGTATCATCTGTTCACATATACAACTTATACTTGCAGATTTTCATATCTATTGTAATCTCATAAAACTAATTTGATCAATATATCTTTGTTAATACCTTTTCTCCTCTTTGATTATGCTCAGTGATGTTGTGCTCTATTTCACGGTGTCCATAGAAAACTTTAGCTCCTTCATCAGCTTGATTGATCATGACTCTATCAAGTTTCTCTTTAGCATCCACTTTTCATTCATCCACGCACTCAATTCATAATGAATTAAGTTGTATCTTTATAGACATGATATCACCATTGTTAGGTTCTTGATTTTCTTGATCTTGGTGTGATACACAATTCTTGCCAATTAGATTTAAAGCAAAACTCATGTTTTATCTCGCAAAGATCTTCTTGCCAACTGGAGAAAATAGCTTTAAATCCTTTACTTATCTTTGGCTTTATCTTGTCGATGAAAACAAAGATAACTACCAATTAAGTCTGTATTTAGCTCTTCCAGCTAGATATTTTGTCATTTCTGAACTCAATTTAATTTTGGTTTTTTGACTCTTTGATAGCTTCGGTCAACACTCCAGTTCCCCAGGGATTCCCCATTGGTTTACACTATGTTTCTAGCTATCAATTATGCTTTTAATTCTTCTCGTCAGTATGGCTCATTGGTAGTCTTTCTCGGGCATCGCTGTGACTTGAATTTCGGTGATCTCTGTCCATCGAGTTCCACTAGCCATCAATGTTTGAAGTCACAATGAGAATGCTTGTATTTTATGCATTACCAAAAGCATAATCTTCTTCTCTTTGATTCTCTGAAGTCTTTGACACTTTGATTATATAATTGATTAGATTATATCAAGCTGACATCAATGACAATATAATCCATTAACTGATTTAATGTCTTGCATTATCCTTCTTCATTTTGGTGATCAACTTAACATCTTCAAACATTCAATCAGTTTCATGGAATCAACGCTTAGTCCCTATGATTTGTTATTAAATTTAGGGGATCCTTATAATAATGATGATTAGCATGATGTGTAAGTAGATTAGAGGAATATATTAGACACATTATATACATGATTAATCATTCTGATTAGATCAATGTTGTACCTTTTTGAATAGTTGATAAAATGTATATTATAAGTTTTGATCAACTATCACTATGTCATTGCTTGTGATCATGGACAAACTTGAGTTACTAATTAAGAATAGATGTAATTATATTTATCAATGGATGTGAAATAATTCTACACACTACTATTTTAGGTGTTGAATAAAAAATTTCTTAAGAATAATAAATCCTAATATAATATAAAAGTTGATATAATTAAGGAATAATGATATGATATTGTAAAAACCTATAATGGTTACAATAAAATGATCCACTTGGATTAAATAAATGAAGTAATAGCTAGACATTTAATATAAATATGTTATGTAATGCTACTATTTTATCTATAATATCTCCATGTACTTACAAAAATGTATAGTTTTCTTTAAGTTGATGTGCTCTGATGATTTCAAGCACCTTTTTTCTCCTTCTGTGTGTTGGAGTTTATTTTTTCCCATTCTTTCTTGGTGACCTTAAGAACTTTGGAGGATTTTGGTGGAACTGGGGCTAGTGGTGGTGGGGTGTGGGATTTATTAAAGGTTGACCTTTATGGTGCTTGTGCCCTTCTCCTACATTTCTCCTTGTTGGGCCTTCTTTATCCTATTATTTTGTTGTGGTGCAGGAGACAGTATTCTTTTGGTGATTGAGTTGGTGATGTTGGTGGTTTGTGACAATTTTTTGGGTAGGAGTGTTATTGCTCTTACTCCTTCCTACAACTCTTATCCTTTTTGTTTTTCCTTCCTCCTTTGGGGTGAGCCTATTTTGATAGGGTTCTTTTTTTGGTGGTTGGTTTCCTCTTTGTGTAGATGGTGGAGTTATTTGGGTGTAGTTTTCTTAAGGGGCAACACTTTGATGATTTTAGCTCTTTCAATATCTTCCTTTTGTGAGAGGTATCCAGCATGTTGATGGGCCTCTATGTAGGGCTTAATTGGTTCTTGGTTGAAGTGGAGTTCGATGTTATTGGGGGTTAACATTTTAAGAGGTTCAAATTTGATGTGCTTGGATCCCTCCTAATCATATCTCTTGGTTGGCTCCCTTCTTCTTTTCATGTTTTTCTTACTTGTGTTTTGATCTTGGTTGAAGGGTTGTGGGTATTTTCATAGGAGGGACTTCAATGCTCTCACAGAATTTCATTTCACCTCTCTTTTATGGGGTTGCATTACACTGTTGTCCCTTATTGGTGCTGTGGAGGTTGGTTTTTGGCTGCAGTGGTTTTGGTGGTGTTTGTGAATGAGTTTTTAAAGAAATTGAATGTCGATGTACTTGCTTCCTTCCTTCACCCTCTACTTTTTTGGGGATCCTTCTTCTCTACTAGTATTCTCTATTTTTTCTATGAATCCTTAAGGTGAAGGGAATTCCATTTGAAGTGAAATTCTATATGGCTAAGAATATTGTTGTATCCGTTGATTTTCCTTGATTCAACTTTGCTATTGAGGTGGTGTTATCTTCTATCAAGTTTAAGTGTAGTGATGCTGGTGAAGGTTTTTTGATAATAATTGTCTTTTTATGAAGGTTGTGGGAGCCTTTCAAAACCCTCATCATCTTAGGTTATGGGTGTCTTGTAAAGGTTCTGGGAGCCTTAGTAAATTCTATGTTGTTACGGGTTTTGGGTACTTGGTAAAACCCAAGGATTTTTCTTTGTTAAGGCTAGGGAGCCTTGAAAAACCTTGTGTTTTTTTTCTTTCACGTGTTGTTATTGTAGCTTGTGCTTTGTATTCCCTTATGTATGGCTATTGTTTTAGTATTGATTGGTAGTTATCAATTTTTAGTGTTTAAAATTTTTTAGTTGTTTCTTTTGGGGTTCCAAATTCTCCTCAAAATCTATTTGTAAAGCATTTTTGGTCCCTTCAAAACTTTTTTCCCCATTAATAAAAATCATATGTGGAGGTGGTAACTAATGTCGATTAATTTTCATTTTTTTGTCATATTTTGAGTATAAATTATAATGATAAAGTTTTTATTTAGAAGAGAGAGTAGGGAATTATTATGTCCCTAATGATATCCTTAACATGTTTATATGTGTTTAATAGGAATAAATTGAATCCTAAAGACATATCAATAAGAGTATTTTTAGATTTGGCATCTATATTTTTTCCCATAGTTGTATGCCTAGTTATTAGATGACTTTTTGGTATAATGAAGACATGAACGGGACAATTGACATATGGTTAATATGAGATGTGAGGCATGTAGAACCATAATCCATATGGATAGTAAATTGTCACAAAATTAAAAAGGATTATAATAGTTGTAACAATCCATGCAATATAATTTTAACATATGATATTCCTTTTAGGACAAAATAAGGTGTAACCATGTTATATATCACCCCTAAAGGTGTATTATGTATAGGTACATCAATATTTCTAAGAGTAATATGATAGTCATAAAGATCATCACTAAGATAGTCATCATAGGTAGGTAATCAAAAAGTAATAAGTATATAATTAAGCATGGGCCAAGGTTTATCATTATATGTGCTCATAGGAGGTAGAAGTATATCATCTAAATGTTTAGCATACAAGTTATGTCACAACATATAATCTTGCTAGGTGTGTATAAATTTATAATATTACAAGGTATAAATCACTAGAGTCACGTGGATAGATTATACTATTGTGTATTTATGAGAATTAATCAATTGGATGAAGAAAAAGAGGAGAAATATTAGAATAAAACTTCTATAGAAGATGTATTACAATTATTATTATATGTTATGTCTTATAATTTTATCCAAATTATTTGGATTATATGTAATCAAAGATAAGAACTTGTAAAAATATGAAATGCACATGTTCAGGTTAGAAAATAAAATAGAATCTAAATGATGCATAACGATAAAATAGCATAGGGAGGGAGTTGAAAAATTAGATAAATCACGACATAGACTAAATTCCATTTGAAATGGATAAGAAACTTTACATTAGACCTTAAAATTATAGAAGAAAATTATTGGTCAATGTTATATCGAATTGAAAACCGCTAATGTTAATGAGAAGCCATGGGGGATCTCGGTCATGTAAGATTAGAGGCTCACTAAAATATAAAGGAATTTTTTTTTTCATATGGTTGATTAGGATTTTCAACTAAAGTACATATATTCTACTACACACTAACCTATATTTGTTCATGAAAATTTTTAATCTACGATATACATAAGTGGATTGTAAACTACAAAAACTAAATGCAATAAATTATTCAAATAATTAGCTCAATGATTAAGGAAGAAGAGTAATTTTGACATGCCATTGAACCTATATATCTTAGATCTAAAAATTGATCCCTTGTAACTATACTTTGTGTTAGAATCCAAATAATCTCCACAACCTTTGAGGTGTCAAGTTCACGCCTCATGATTTTTTCTCTATATTCATATCTATTTTTTCTTGGTTTGTATTTGGTATTTAATGTTAGAATTCATTGAAATCATAAGCTAAGATCACCTGCAACAAAATAACATGTCACGAAGAAAAGAATGGAGACACAACTCAGAATGTCCAAGAAATATGAAATATCAAATCATAGAATGTATTAAGGGAATTCCCGAGAGAGATTCATAGTTACAAAGTGATAAATCATAATAAAGGAGATCAAAACTCTGAGAAGGGTGGATAAACCTAGGTTGCATGAATAATTAATAAAAGAATCAATAATTGCATGCCTAAAGTTTAGCTTAAGTGCAATAGAGATAAAAAGTGACTTAATAATTAAATCAATAATGATTTAATTAGTAAGTGAAAGGTGACTTAATAATTAAATGAATAATGATTTAATTAATAAGTGAGAATACCTTGTTAACTCTAACACCCCCCCTTAAGATAAACTTAGGAAAAAACCAAAAACCTAGAAACAGCTACTGAAAGCAGGAAATGGGTCCCGACAACAAGGTTTCATGAGGTACCCAAGTACAAAAATATCTTTAAAAATGAGAAAATGAGAAAACCAAGTGGGAAAAACTCCTCTCTAAAAAGAGATGAATCCTAGTGAAGGACTGTAGAAGCCTCCAAAATAGAGAATGTCCTAGAAAAAGGGAACAAAGAAAGAACATGCAGAACACCTCTGAAGCATGAAACTGGAAACACTGTCAAAGAACTGCTCTGTATGAGTTCCCTCAAATGACACTACTCCAATCAGGATGGAAAACAAGGGAAACATCAGAACTCAAAGATACAGATGGAAAAAATCCAAGTCTAAACCCTTCAAAATAGGAACCAAAGAAGAATGACCATATGGTAAATGGTCCATCTCACTAAAATGAATAGGTACCAACCATTGCATCCGCCTAGTATATAGGAACAAAAACTAAAATCATAGCTCACTCCATCAAACCAAGGAAGCATATAGAACCAACAGGTTATACCCCCCATAATGTTGATTAGGGAGAGGTATAACAAATACATTGAGAGACTACCAAGAGTAATCGCATTATGAATAATGTACAAGCATAAATAAAGTATGTGTTGAGGATGATTAGTTGCATGACACACATGAGGCTAATTTCGTGGAAGGAACACTCACTTGACAAAGGTTCAACAACCCCCCCCATGACACTTTATAATATAGTGCGAGTATAATCAGTCACAAAATGTGTGCGATCCCAAGCATGTATGATGACACTTTTTCTCAGCACATTTGCAAAAAAAAAGGCTATAGGAAAGGATGTATACAATATATAGGAATGACTGAAAGCTAAAGAAAGATATGTAACAGCTAGCAAAGAGTCATCCCATGCACATTAAACAATCCCAGGACCTGAAACATCCAAGATATCCACCAAAATGCCAAAAATAAAAAAATTGAATAAAATATACCTAGAGAAAATTCTGGTAATGAGACCCATACAAGAAGAAGGAGAAGGGAACCAACTTTTTGATGCCATGTGGAATTTGAAAAACAGAGTCTGGAGGAGCAAAATCTAGTGATCGGACCTTAAAATGAAACCCTGACTTTGACTGGAAAAAAATCCTACAAGACGGAAAAATAAGAAAACTAAACCTAGAAAATTAGGTCGGTCTCAAAACCATCTTTTTGATGATTTCTCATTTTCTGAAAAAATGATACAGTTTTCTCAAGACATGAGAAAAACACCACAAGGTTCTCATTATGAAAAAAAAGGCAAGCTATGTGACGGATTGGTGACCGTCAAATTTAATCTAGATCTGATACCTATGACTGCTGACATCAGTGGCATGAAATGGAGGCGGCATGAAAACCAAAGATTTTTTTGCCTTGAAAAGTGTGCCAAGGCCTTGCATGCAAAAAAGAGGGCCCAAATTTCATCTGTTTCCAAATTGGACATACCTTGTATGAAAATAGGAATTTTTGGGCATTTTGAACACATCCACAATGTCCATTTGTGCTGAAAGTACTCCAAATAAAAAATCCCCTCCAGATCTACATAAAAAGATCTGAAAATTTGAAAACCTCGGTGCTCTAGAATATCTTCAAAAAACCTGAGAACAGGCTACTCCAGCAAGGCTCTGATACCATGTGAGAATTCATCAAATTCATAAGCTAAGATCACCTGTAGCAAAATAACTTGTCACAAAGCAAAGAATGGAGACACAACTCAGAATGTCCAAGAAATATGCAATATCATTCAAAGAAGGAATTGAGGGAATTCTCGAGAGAGATTCATAATTACAAAGTGATCAATCCTAATAAATGAGATCAAAACCCTAAGAAGGGTGGAGAAACCTAGGTTGCATGAATAATTAATAAAAGAATCAATTATTGCATGCCTAAAGTTTAGCTTACGTGAAATAACGATAAAAAGTGACTTAATAATTAAATCAATAATGATTTAATTAATAAGTGAAAGGTGAGTTAATAACTAAACAAATAATGATTTAATTAATAAGTGAAAATACATTTTTAACTCTAACATTGAAATTATACCTTTGGGTTCATTTATTTTCTTATATCTACTCCATGTTTTCTTCTACTTTTGAAACTAGTTATATTTAGAATGCCTTTTACATGGTTGTTAGTTTGTCATTAGGATACACGTCCTCTTAGGTTAACCTTTTAAAAATCATGTGAAGGGCTGGAAGAAAGAAGCTTCAATCATGCAAATTCTCAAAAAGCTTTGTATAGATCTAAATTTATTTTAGTGCCTAGTACAACGGTTTCTAGGATCATATATGTGTGTATGCATCCATATGTGTGTATGTATCCATACATATGTATTTATTTATATATGCATGTATCCTTCCTTCATATTTTATAATAATAGATTAATACAATTTTGTTGCTTTAACTATGAAAAGGTGCTATAAAAAGTTGTGTGAATTGTGTTAGTCCTCTCAATAACTTTGTGGAGTTGAGAGGAATTAAATTGAAATGTGAAATTGAAACTACCAAGCTAAAATAATGTTGTGCACATATAAATGACATAGAATAATGAAATCTCGAACCATATGCATAAATTGAATGTTTTGATCATGAATGTTACAATAAATGTAGTTTCATAAGAAAAAATTGTATGTACATATTAATAATATGCATACAATTATATATAAAATCTGCATATAAATAATATGCAAATAATTAAATAAAAAATATGTATACATGAAAATAGATAAAAATTAAAAGAATGAACATAATTTTATACATTATACAATTTATTGATATATAGATATATCCAACTCAAAACTTAAAAAAACAAACTTCAAATACTATTGCACGATTTGTAAATATATAAACAAATCATATGCAAATTCTTTAAAGTTACAAGTTTGGATGGAAGATGTATTTAATCAGTAGTTGAACAACTTCTTACTGCTGTAACTTGGAGGACTCTGCAATTGTATACTAAGCAACCATTTCTTGATTTCCAAGTAACCTATTCTTGTTTCAAACAAGAGTGAAGAAACACTCTATATATGCCAACCTCCAGTCTCTCATAAGTATCTAAATCATTTGGTCTCTTTCACCAGGCCCAGTGCAAATATTGCGGTATTAGAGTGATCTTATCTTTGTTTGGGAATTAGGTAAATTATAATCATGGGTCCTGAAGGAGCAGGAGGACCACCTGGAGGGCCAGGAGAACCAGGAGGACATCCACCACATGGCTGTGGATTTTTTGCCAGCATTAAAGATTGGTGATGCCATTTTCACTGTTTCTATCTGTTATCTAGTATTTTTGAAATATTTGAATTTATGGATAGAGTGTTTTTGTTTGTTTTAAATAGTTGTTTGGTACTTAGGTTCAAGTTTTATGAACTGATATGGGATTATCGTTGTTGATGCAGTTTCTACTATTTATGCTGCTGCTGTGTCGTTCAAGAATGCTGTACGTGTATTCACGACTGCTCTTCATGTTTTGGAGATTGCTGTTCATGTTTTGCAGATTGCTGTTCATGTTGCTGCCCACCTCCTCGAGAGCCTCCACACTGAACAAAACATACATTTGTGGAAAGCTTCATCAATCCGATACGCATGGTTGCAATTATGCTTTGTGTTAAGTAGGCCACAATATATGTAAATATGTGGCAGTTGTATATTTTCACATTTTCGTTGTATAAGTCTTTGTTTCTTCTTTTCCATTCCAATGAAATGTTGTCGATAGCCATAGTCATTATCCTCCAAAATCTATTGTGAAGAGGTGGGGCAAGCTTAAGAATTGCCTATAAATTAATTTAATTATAATTATAAATTTTATTTTTATGTACACACATTATCAATGAAGAGATTGCTTATAAGTGTTTTGTCAACTGTAGTTGAAATCTAAGGCTAATGTTGATGGGAAGTAGTATACATTTGAAATATAAGTGATGCTTTAAAGTCAAAATCTTCTATATCTATAATAGAGTGCCTAGGTATATCTGGCCCTCATTCTTCATTTGATATTTTTGATGTTGTAATAATAACGTACTTGATGATGATGTTTTTGATTAGAGTAAATAGGTTTTAAAGGGACTAGATCTAGAATCCATAAATAAACAATTGTGAAACATCAAACATAGCTAATCGATAGTTATGTAAGCAACTAATAGTAGAAAACTAAAGATGAATGAACACATAAAGCTCTAGCTGGAGCAACACAAGACCACAGCCATCAAACTTAATATGTAGAGTTTTATAGGCTCCCTTGAACTCAAACATGATTTTAGGCATTTCCTATACTCCCTTAACCTAAACAATTGAAACTATACAAAGGCTCCCATAATGTTATCATCCAACATCTGAAAATTTAAACAAAAGAAACTAGCTAGAATAGATTGGATCTTCCAAGCCATCAAGAGCCTGACATGGAAGAGAGGGTTTTGGAAGGCTGCCTAAACCTTAGCATTGAGTTTTAAGCTGGAATCTCAAACCAACCTACAATACACAACACAAGCACTCCAACAACATGTCCACACCTCACCTACAAAAACTCTCTCCACCTCAATAGGAGAGGTACCCACCTCAATAGGGACAAAAGAGGAAGGAATCAAGGAGAAGATAGGTTGATCACAATCTACAACCACTTTCACACAAACAAAGACATGAAAATCACAAATACATTAACTTCCAACCTCTCCCATTAGGGAACTCCCACCTCAATGAGGGATGCCCCTACCTCAATTGGAATAAAAAGAGAAGAAAAAAGAATTCAAAGGAACTTAACCCAAACTTCAACCACTAAAGGAAGCTCCAACTCATTAGGAGAGGAATCCACCTCTAAATAAGTCACATAGGGATGAATTAGAGAAAGAATACCAAGAGCCACCTAGAATAAATATCTAAACAGAGAATTTAGACTCTAAAAAGGGTACAAATAACCCTAGTAACACCAAGAAGTTGTAAGAAGATTTGTCATGAAGGGCATAAGAGAAACACAAAAAGAACTGCAAAAGGAGGCAAGAAGAAACAAACCCACAACTAGGAATGAAAAAACCCTAGAACCCTTTGAAACCCTAGAGCTAAGGATGAAGCAATAACGACAACAATACCTAAAGCAAGGTAAAAGAGACAAAATACCAAAAATAAAGGGAAAGTTTGGAGAGAGAAGAAAATAAGAAAATGCTCTTTTTAAACAAACCATGCACCCTCAAATATCTAAAGGACCCCTCTTAGAATGTGATGTTGACCCTATTATTTTTGTGTTCGTCAATGATTATCAATGATGTCAAAATATCTGATACATAGAAGTGGTTTAGAAGTGGTTTGGTTCTTTTGGTGTGTTGGTAGAAATATGCACAAAATGATGTACTTTAAATATTTACTCTTATCTATGTCGGTGTTGATTCTATTTGGTGTGCAACACATTATGGAGCGATTTTTTGAGTTCAATCCTATCTTGGATGTCTTTATTATGGTTTGGTTGATGTATTTGAATTGTAATTTGCATAGGTCCTATCTATTGGTACCAAAGATCTTAGTGATGGTGTAGCCTATTGTTATGTGTGAGGCATGTTGTATTGAGAAATGTAGCCCACGTATCATTCCTTGCTATCAGGAATTGTTTGGTATGGCCTATTTCAAATTGGTTTAGGCCAACCTTATTGTTGGTATGAGATTGTATAAGAGAGTGATAAATTCATTTTTTGTTGTATGTGTTTATTCTTATAATATACAAGTATATGCAAAGTGAATTTAAACATGACAAGGGAAGATCTGTGTGTTGATGTGTATGCCCTTTGATGCAATCAGTAGCAAACTATTATATCATTTCTTTATTGCAAAGTGTAGATGATAGTTACTTTAGTGGTGGATTCAATATTTATTTTCTCATGTTCTAGAAGTGAACATATTTATATTGAAAAGGAGAGTATTTATATTCATAGTGAGCCTATTTTGTATTGGTAAAGAGCCTACCGACAGTTAACCTACTAGCATTGAACAAATTTACAGTGAGCCCTTTGTAAAAATAACCTTAATCGGTGTCACCTTAGTGGTGTTCACTTCATGAGAATTAGCTACTCCATGTTTTTTGTCAGTTTCAGTTTCCACCTAAATTCTAGTGTTCATTCTATTGAAGGTTTTTGTGCATTCATGTTTACATCTATTAAAAATGTTTTATTGCATTAAGTATTTATTGGTTCACTAAAATTTGAAGAAAGTGTTTGAGAATAAATGATTCACCCCCCCCCCCCCCCCCCCCTCTTAGTTATTTGGTATGTTCAAGAATTGGTACCAGATCTTGGTTCCTCGAAGGAGAGCTTAACTTCTTGAGGTATATCTCATGGCACACTTTATGAGCTTCCCCATGTTTGATGTCCATCTGACTATAGTTCATGGAAAGAGAAGATGAGACGATACATTATCTTGACCAGTTACACCACTTGGAAGCATGTGGAGAAGAATTATGTCGTTCCTCTGAATTACCTCAAAATTCAAGATGAAATCATAGCATATGAGGTGAATGGGAAATCAATGTATGCAATCTTTAGTGATTTATCAAAGGCTAAGTTATCTAAGGTTATTTTGTTAAAGACTACTTATAAATTTTGGGAAAAATTGAAAGAGATTTAGGAAGGAAATGATAGAGTTTAGTTATCTAAGAAGCTAACATTTAAGCATGATTATGACAATTTGAAAATGGAAGAAGTTGAAGACATTCGAAGATACTTTCAGATGGTTGACAGTGTAGTGAATGAAGTCAAGAATCAAGGAGGTAATATCATAGATGAAGATGTTATGGAGATGATTTTCACATCCATACTAGATAGTTAATGTATGTAGGGGAAATATGCAAGTGCAGAAAAGAGAGATTAGTAGCACCATATGATAATAAAATAAAAACTACTAAATAAAATCTAGTAAAACAATAAAAATCAAACATGGCAATCAGAAACTAAAATATGAAATTAATCAAACCATTCTGAATGTATGCCTAAATTCTTGTGTTGCTTCTCAGGACTCTTGTTGAAGTGGCACTCGGAGTTTAATCTAACAACACGTGGACTACAAAGATTCAAGAAAACTAAAAATGATAATGCATTACTTGATTGCTTGAATTGAACATGCATAAGATAATTTCTATTAAGAAAACAAGTTCCTTTGTATGGGTTCGAAGGGGGTATATATAGATAAAAATGACTAATTAAATGATCAAGATTGATTTTGGGAAATCAAATTAGATGGATGAAATAATTAGAGACTAGTTGATGCGATTTATTTTCACTTTAAACTCAAAAGAGAAGATTTATTTAGGAAATAAAGAAGAAGATATGATACAAATTATATTGAAAAATAATGATTTCCAAAATGGCAAATTAGAAAAGGGAATGATTTTGATTTTAAAATTATTTTTTGCATTTTGAGAGGATTTTTTATTTTAAGAAAATATTAATTTCTAAATTCAAAGATATTATGCATTTTTTATTTATTCATAATTTTTTAATTTCAGAATTTTAGAATTTAGAATTATCCTAATTTTTTTATTTTCTCGAGAATTAAAAGCTTCAAATTCAATAAACATTTCAATTTAAGAAAAAAGATTAAATCAAATTAGGATGAAATCAATTACAAATGAAATTAGTTAGAAAGTAAGATGAAATTAAATTAATATAATTAGAAGGAATAATTGGATATTTTAAATAATTAAAGATAATTATTTAAACTATGGGTTATAGAAATTGAATTTAATTAATTGATAAAGAATAATTAATTAAGGTTGATTAATTAATTAATATCGAAGAAGGTAATTAAATGATGAAAAATAGGTTGTGGAAGAAATAAAGGTGATTAACTAAATAATTAAAGAATTACTTAATTAATAGAGGAAAAGTTAGCAATTAATTCAAACTCGTAAGAGTGCCTATTTTTTGGTGTTTACATTTGCTCCTCTTTGATACAATTGATTATGAGTGTTGTGCCAAAGAATATCTGATTAGGTCATGCCCCATCTTACCCCTACAATAGCATGTGTGTTTAATGCCCCCCTCGAGAGATTATTTGTGCAATAAAGTCATAATTGGTTTCTTGAAAGAAGAAGAAGAAGATGAATGTTAGATTATACAATGAATTATAATGACAAAGAAGAATGGTTAGTAAGAATTAAAGAATGTTAGTATATGATGATGATTATTAGATTGACCCATGTTTGGATATAGAAATTTTTGAGAGATAATCATGTTTGGTTTTAGGAAGGACACATCTTGTATAATACTAGCAACAATTTCTGGTTTTAGGGAAGACATACCCTGTATAAGACAAGCGACAATGTCTGGTTTTAGGAAAATATATCTTGTATAAGATACATGATCATTGATTATTTGAGAGAGTCATAAAATGATTTGAAACATTTGACAAATTGATGGGCTGACCGATTTCACTAATAGAAGAAATGTTAGTGAGAAGTATGAATAAGCTAGAAGAATGAAGAATTAGTTAGAAGAAATCAAGATAGGTAATGATTATGAGTCACTATCGAATATTTTCACAAATTTTGTCACTGTGCCTTATTTGAAAAGAAAGAGATATGAATGCACCCAGATATTGACCATCAAGATACCACTATGATCTCTCTAGGACAAGAAAAAAGAAAATAAGGAATGTTTTGATATCATCCTAGGGATATGTCAGATCATGGATGCGTGTCACGGCTTCTCGATGTGTGATAATACTTATCACATTCACCCTAAATTATCCTTTCCCAAAAAATTTATCAAACATTCTACAAATAGGAAATAAACAAAATAGGATTATGAACCATTTCAACCACTCTCACCACTTAGTGGTATCCTTGAGGATCATAGGAACATAATCATGAAAGATAAATTCATAATGGACTGGCATGATTGACTTTGTCTACACCCTTACAGATCATTGTTTAGATTGATTTGATGTTTGATCTCGATGTGAATGTGTATGGTTTCAGATACAGACTACCTGTATACTACTGATCTATCTGGTTTTGAGTTTATCTGTCACCATATAAGATAATTGATTGGTTGAATTATTGATTAAAAATTGAATTGTTGATAAAGATGAGGTTGTTAATCTCTAAGTTCTGTTGATGATTAGTGACCAACACTTAGTCACTCACTTAGGCATTTTTAGTTGGATATCATTGTGGCTGAGCTAAAACTATGCAAGGGCGAGCAACATTACCGAGCAGTATTCAGTTTGCCAAGTTACATTTCCGAGCCGAGTTACATTGTTGAGTCGAGTAGGATACAGAGATGTTAAGTGACGAGAAACAGAGAAGTCAAGTGCCGAGTAGAATAGTTTTTGTATACATGTCTGGAATGATTCAAACTTTGAGGATAAGTGATCAAGCCGACTTGTATAAGCTTTTTAGGCTGACTTATGTATGCATTTAATATTATTCTGTGGAGTTAGTTATGCATTTAATTGTTTTATCATATGCATGATCTATTGTAAATATTAATTGTAATACCATCAAGGTATGGGTATTGGATCTTGATCGTTGATCTAGATCTCACTATCAGACTTCAACGGATATATTATATTGCTTCTAAACCCTATTTTGTGTATGCAAGAAGAGAGCAGATGAAGTGTGTGGTGACTGTATTTTGAAGTGAAATGCACAGAGGGTTATTTCGATAAGAAGTAGAGATCAAGCAGAGCGACAACACAATGAACAACAGAGTAAATTTATATCAGATTGTGAGATCATAGAAGGTACTGGAAAGAGGAGATCCATCATCAGCATCTGAGTGCATAACGAAGGATCAATACTTGAGACATTCTACTCATTGTATCAAGTGAAAATCTCTTAACAGAGTGGTTCTAGCAAACCTTTGTAAATATCCTAACAGAGTGCTTACTTTATTGTAAGTTGAAATCCTTTCACAAGGTAGATTGTAATGATCTTTAGCTCTTAACCTGGCAGACCTTTCATAGGGTAGATTGCATTTTTTAATCAACTTTTGTAGCCTTAACAGGCACACTTTATTACTGTAGTAGTGGAGAATTTTGTGGGTGTCATTCCCACCC
Organism: Thuja plicata; assembly: GCA_018584345.1. Taxonomy (NCBI): domain Eukaryota; kingdom Viridiplantae; phylum Streptophyta; class Pinopsida; order Cupressales; family Cupressaceae; genus Thuja; species Thuja plicata. Next base: position 2,755,445 of record MU227830.1, on the reverse strand, counting down.
TAGTTTTACCTATTTGGGTTTCTGGGTTGCCAAGTTCTTGTGTTATGAGTTATTTATTTCATTGTGTGGATCCTATTTGATATTACAATAGATTTATATATGTATGAATGTGGATCAGTTTGTTTTAAGTGTTTAATTTTGAAGATCTAATTCACCCCCCCTCTCAGTATCTTTCTTTCCCATTATTGTATTTCCAACAATTGGTATCAGAGCTTAGTTCTCTAAAAGGTCATAATCAGCTTGAGAATATAGATCTTGAGATGGAAATCTACAAGATGGGTAAAGTCATTGAGAATCAAAAGATTGATATTCAGCTAGCACTACAACAGCATGAGACAACAAGACAAAAACTAAAGAAGTCCTTGACTACAAGGAAAGATTTGGAAAAACAAATAAATGACACTCATTATCAAGAAGAAGACACCACAAATCTATTTCAGAATGGATATTCTACTAAGAGTGATGTAGAAATAGCAGATCTACTAGAAAAAAATAGTGCACTATGTGAAGAAGTCAGAAACTTGAAAAAGGAACAAAAAGCCCAATCAATAAGAATGTGTGAAGTTGTTGAACAGAAAAAGAAAGCCGAAGATGAAAAGGCTATGGTAGAAGAAGATGAAAGAATGATGACTATCAGACTTGATGAAAGAACACATGATGTACAAACAATGACAGTCAATCAAGTTGACATGGCAAATCAACTACTACTTGTGAATCAAGAGATCAGTAGGAAAGACTTGGAGATTGTAAATCTTAGATCTGAGAACAATCAGTTAAAAGATGAATTGAGATCTGAGAAAGAACTTAATAACAAAATGAATGATCCAAGTGTAGCTATGAGCTACTTTGAATAACTGGTGGAAGCATCAAGGAGACATAAAGATTCTTCTTGATTAGGTCACACTGAACAACATACAATCGCTGAAGATGGAGAATCATCTAAGATAGGTGAAAGAAGATATGCAAAGCCAAGAAACAACAAATCTATTTGCCACCACTGTGGGAAACCAGGTCATATAGAAAACATTTTTCGAAGCAAGAATGGTAAGTCCAATCCTAAAACTAACTTCAATGGTTATTGCTTTAATTATAATAAGTTTGGACATCAAGCACATGAATTTAAGACAAAGGCAAGCAACACACCTAGACTCAATGGTAATTGCTATAACTATCACAAATATGGTCATAGAGCACCATATTGCAGATCTAAAGGTAAACAGCAGTGGACATCAAAGGAAAAAGAGAAATCACCAAGAAAAGGCAATACTTACAAGTGGGATTACAACACATGGCATAGTTGTCATTACTGTGGTGAGTATTGACATGTTCCAGAAAACCGCATAAGGACACATTTCAGAGGAAAGTCTAAAAGTTGGATGAATGGAAGCTTACTTTGTCAAAGTTGTCTAAAAATTGGTCATACAAGGAAATATTGTAAGACTAGGGTACCTGCTCCTACACTTGAGTAGATTAGAGCACAGATGAACAAGACATGGGTTAAGAAGTCTGAACCATGCAGCAGTGAAGCTAGTGAAGTTGAGGTCACCCAATCCAGTGGATTACGTGATCACATCATCTCCAACTAAGAAAAATAGGTATGTAAGGAACTGCATCTAAAATTCTTATCTTACATCAGTTCCTAACATGAAATGCACCAAAGTCCATATTTGCATATGTTAAGATGCACCAGGACATATTTTTGAAGACAAATGCCAAGATGAGAAAATTGCACTATAGGTGTCATGCACTAATCATGGACACTAAGGTTGAGTTCTTTAGTGTGTGTCAACTTTTGTTGGCCGAGTAAGTTTTTTGAAAGTCGAGTTTAGTAAGCCGAGTGGGATGAAAGTTTTGTTAGAAAGCAGAGGACAGTTGGCTTGCACTAACTCAACAGGCAAAACATTCATTTCTTACCTACCTCGACCTTTCAAAGTCTATAAAGGATGAATAGTTGATACTTCATTTTTACAGGTTGTGATTTTTACTGTTTATAGAGTGATTGAAGTAATTTGCAGAATTGATCTTAACGAAGTTAGCATCAAAGATTTCATCAGTGTGTCGTCGACAATCTGAAGGTGAATAGTGTGATGCATTACTTTCTGAGGTACTATGTTCTTCATCTTTTGAACCCTAATTTCTAGATTATGGCTACAAGTTCTTCCGCACCAGCTAATAATATGGAGGGAGAACAAGAGCAAATTCAGTTAGTACGGAGTGATAAATGTGCACCTCTCAACTTTCGAGCCATTCCTAAAAGTGCAATTCAAAGTGATTTAACTGGAGCCCTCTCATCCATTCCACCCAAGGTACTTATGATCCATGATGTTTGATAGTGTTACATGGTTAAGATTGGTGAAGTAGGTGATAGTGAATTAAGGAAATCCTACAGTAAATTGTGTGTTGATGGAGTTCTAAAGGGAGAATTCAAACATTTAGCAGACAAAGGGTTAACTCCTACCCTAGATTTTCCAAAAGGTTTCAAAGATGAATGGATTAAGGTTATGCTTAGCCGAGTTCATGATATGTGTATGTGGTTGGATAATGGACCAGTCAAGAATACTAAAAACATGATTCATCGAGTGACTGGATATCCTGTAGTAAACAGAAAATAGACAATGAGGGATAACAACATTGAAGAAATTATACTAAACACTGGAGCCGTATGGAACAATAGAGGTATGACTATCTCTATAATTAAGGACCTAGAACTTGATTTTGGAGTAAGAGTAATAGCACATAAGTTCTATCAGTCGAGTAGATTGGATATTGTTCCTTATACAGCCGTTGATTAGGCATGGAAAAATCTTAAGAAGAATCATACATATGATCTTGCTAAGCTAGCTACAATAGACACAGTTAGCCAAGAACCTAGCATCAATCAGAAAGGCTAAAAGCTCATCATTTAAGTTTGGTTCCTTACTAGTTTGTATATTTTTCTATATTCAGGATACATTTCCTACATTGGGAAATATTGTTTGGAAAAAGGATAGACCCATTACAGATCAGATTAGTGAATGTATTGAGAAACTAGGAAGTAATTTCAATAGCATTATGGGGAGCTATTTTGTAGAATTCAAGAAGAAAATGAGATTAATAACTAGGATTCCTAGATCACTAGCGGAGAAGCACTATGAAGAGATCTATTTTCTAGTTGATACAGATAACACATATATCCAGGTTGTGACACCCAGGATAACATGCTTAGAACCATTTCCATATGAAGTTAACATTGATGAAGCATCAGCTGCCATCATTGCACTCCTAGCCGAGGCAATTGATACTACAACAGAGAGGTTTCAAAATTTTGATGCTAAAGCCAAAATTTCTAGAAGCTTGAATGAGAGAACTATGGAGAGGAAAAGAAAGAAAATTGTGAAAAATCTGAAGAAAATGATTGGTTTAGGTAGTTATGAAGAACCTGAGGATGCACCTTTAGGCCTAACCACTAGACAAGGTGAGGATATATCTACAAAAGAGGAAGTGCATGCATCAGAAGAGATCACTAAGAAAGCTAAGGGTAAAAAACCATTAATTGTCATTGTAACCAAGCCAAGAAAAGCTAAACCTAAGGTTACACCTCCTACAGCTAATTATCCAAGGACTAGAGCATCTACTGTTACTTCTCCAGCAAAAGTACAAACAAAAGTGTATGGAAAGAGGAAGGTTGCAAAAATCAGTTCTGGAAAGGAAGGTAAAATTGCTCCTAAGGCTGGGCTGAGTAAGCCAGCAAAGAGACCTAGAAGGAAACTAGACTTGGGGACAGATAGTGATGATGAAAAGAATGAAATTGATGAACCCAGCAACATACCTAAAGCACAATTCAAGAAACCAGCTAGTATTGATGAGGTATGTGACACTTTGAGAAATTCAGCAAGGTTAGCAACTTTCAAGTTCATTAAGTATGAGAAATTGAATAATGTGGATAGGCACAAATTTTAGGAAGCACTCTTTGATATGATGAGTACTTTCAAGTTAACTCCTACAGAGATAGGAAATCATGTGCTGAATGAACTATATGATTTTTTGTCAAGCAAATGAGAATTTGCACTTACCACAGAGAGATGGATCAGGGAAGGAACTTTAGCCAAGGTAATACCTGAATTAACTTCAATACAAAGAGCCAAATTCATTGAGGAATACAAGAATAGGTTTATTCCTAAACTCAGAGGTTATGTTGTTCTGAAAAATGATATTGAAGGTGTAGTACAATAGAGTACAATAATTTGGAAGGAAATCTTTGGACTGATAGTTCCAAAAGACAAGAAATCTGGTGAGGGAACATCCGAGCAAAAGACAAAAGAAGTGGAAACTACCCCTACGCCACATAAGAATCAAGGTCAAATTGCTATAGAATAGGAAAAGACCAAAGAAGAATTATACTCAACTAATTTTGTTGATTTGACTGCAAATAGTCTGATGGATTTCATATTTGATGATCCAAGCAATTTCAATGCTGAGGAACAAGACATGCCGAGTGGTACAAACACTCATTCACCTATTAAGGCAACTGATACTGAAGAAGGAAAGACCACAACATCTGATGATATATTTTAAGTTGTCAATGATCAGAAAGGTGAAGAGAAACAACAAACAAATGCAGAAGAGGTAACTTCATAGAATCCACCTATTTTAGAGGTTGTGAAAATAGTTTTAGATAGTGGAGTAGTGATAACGAATACTGTTGATAATCCTAAGGAAGAAAAGGGAATACAAGTGTTGGTTGATCTACCACACTCTACATCATCCACTCCCACAGGTCCTAAAAATGGTGGTATGCCCAATCCATAGAGAATATTGACAGAATTAAAAGAGGCAATGGACATTGAAACTGTCACAGGAAAAGGTATTATGCAGCCGAGCATAAGTTCACCAGAGTTGAAGAGAAAGAAAGTTTTGAAGAAGAAGTCTCAAATTCTAGATGAAACATTAGATGAAGTCATTTTGATTCCACAATGGGATCCTAATGAATTATATTTTGAACAAATAGGGACTCTTCAAGAATTGCTTAAGAGAAAGAAGAGACAGGAAGAGATGAAGATAGAACAGAAGCAAAAGTAAATGTTGCATGACATCAAGGATATATTTGTAAAGGATTTTGACTTAGAGGATGAAATGCCTCAAGCTCCAATTATTGATCAGCTAGTCAACATTGTATAGAAGGTAACTAATGATGACATAGACATCAACAAAAAACTTCTACAATGGTCTAGGAGAATATTTAAGAGAAAAGTTCTCGAGAAAATCTCAGAAGAGATTGCAACAAAACATGTTGAATTTTCTATTCTTGTAGAAACTTTAGAGAAAGTTACAGCCAATGTTTATTCTTTGTATAGGAAATTATGTGATGTTGAATTTTTCACAAAGGACAATTTATAGCTTACTGAGAAGCTACAGTTAGATTTGAGATCAACTGGCACTACTTTGGGTAAGGATAGTACTTCTAGTTCTTTACATCTTACTAAGTTGATCAATGCAATGGAGAATAGCCGAGCTTATGGGTAAAGATGGTCAAATTAGGGCCAAATTGATAACTATTCAGACAAGCCTATTGCGTCACTTGGAGGTAATAAAGAAGGAACTTTCAATTGCAAAGGAGTTATCACAGAGTAATGCAAATCTATCAACTACAGAAATTTTAATGAGTCTAGCTGCCGAGCTAGAAATAAAATTGGAAGTTATGAAGATTGCTAAGGAAAGCTGGGATACTACATTTGAATACACCTTGCAACTTCATAGACAATTTTTGGATAAGTACAACTTAACCCCACCAGCAATCAGTGACAAAAACAAGGGGGAAATTGGTAAGGAAGTTGGAAAAGATATAGTTTGATACATTAGTACAGAACAGGTACACTTGTATATATTTTTGAAGGCATGTAAAGTTTTTGTATGAATAATTCCAAGTATATTCCTAGCGGGAGTACTTAGTATACTTAGGCAACATTTTTTATGAAATGAATGGAAGTAATGATAAGTGTTTTTTTGCCACTAATATCAAAGGGGGAGATTGTTAATCTCTAAGTTCTGTTGATGATTAGTGACCAACACTTAGTCATTCACTTAGGTAGTTTTACTTGGCTATCATTGTGGCCAAGCTAAAACTATGCAAGGCCGAGCAACATTGTCAAGCAATATTCAGTTTTCCTAGTTACATTGCCGAGCTGAGTTACATTTCTGAGCCAAGTAGGATACAGAGATGTTAAGTGCCAAGCGACAGAGAAGTCAAGTGCCAAGTAGAATAGTTTTTGTATACATGTCTGGAATGATTCAAAAATTAAGGATAAGTGATCAGGCTGACTTGTATAAGCTTTTTGGGCCGACTTATGTATGCATTTAATATTCTTCTATAGAGTTAGTTATGAATTTAATTGTTTTATCCTATGCATGATCTATTGTAAACATTAATTGTAATACCATCAAGGTATGGGTATTAGATCTTGATTGTTTATCTAGATCTCGCTATCAGACTTGAACAAATATATCAGATTTCTTCTAAACCCTATTTTGTGTATGCAAGAAGAGAGAAGATGAAGTGTGTAGTGACTGCATTTTGAAGTGAAATGCACAGAGGGTTATTTTGATAAGAAGCAGAGATCAAGAAGAGCGACAACATAGTGAACAATAGAGTAAAGTTATATCTGATTGTGAGATCATAGAAGGTACTAAAAATAGGAGATTCATCATCAGCATCTAAGTGCATAATGAAGGATCAATACTTGAGACATTCTAATCATTGTATCAGGTGAAAATCTCTTAACAAAGTGGTTCTAGCAGACCTTTCTAAATCTCCTAACAAAGTGCTTACTTTATTGTAAGTTGAAACCCTTTCATAGGGTAGATTGTAATGATCTTTAGCTCTTAACCGGGTAGACCTTTCACAGGGTAGATTGCATTTTGTAATCAACTTTTGTAGCCTTAACAGGCACACTTTATTACTGCAGTAGTGGAGAATATTGTGGGTGTCATCCCCACCCTAGTTTTACCTATTTGGGTTTTTGGGTTACTGAGTTCTTGTGTTATGAGTTATTTATTTCATTGTGTGGATGCTATCTGATATTACATTAGATTCATATATGTATGAATGTGGATTAGTTTGTTTTAAGTGTTTAATTTTGAAGATCTGATTCAACCCCCCCTCTTATTATCTTTCTTTCCCATTATTGTATTTCCAACAAAGGTCTCATGAGTCCATTGTTGATTTATGAAGCTCATTTTTTTGATTTTTTATTTGATGTTTGATGTCATTTTCTACTTATCATGACATAGATGATTTATTTCAAGGAATTTGATTATGTTTTGATTTTTTTTATTTGACACATCTTAGGACTCATATGTTTGAGATTGTGGTATGTGGGACTACCATCAAAATGTTAGTGCCTATCACAGAAACCCCAAACATTGTTTCCTTAGAAATTTTTTTGATATTTTTAATTTTCAGGGTTATTTCATGAGCTTTTCTGATATTTTTGATCTTTTTAGGAGTTTTGTTTTTAGGAATTTATTTGAATGTTTTTGAATTTTTTTTAGGTCATTTAAAGAATATTTTAGAATTTTTTTCGGTTAATTGTTTGATTTTTTTTTGAGATTTTTAAAGGACTTTATTTGAATGTTTTTTGAAATTTTTAAGGACTTTAAGACTTCCACTAGTGTCTAGTAAGGTGAGGGAATTATGGATTGATGGATGAACTGGTATATGGATGAATTTCAAAGGTCTCTTAGTATGTATTGAAGCTATTTGGATACCAAGGACCATCCATGAGATATGATAACATATTTTTGTCAAGATTAGGGATTGGATATGACAAGATAGGGTAATGAAACGATGCGTTGATTGACACGTGGTTTACAAGAATGGACATGTTAAGAGGATGTTGAAAAATTATTTGGAATTTTTGCATCCTTATTTTCTTTCAAGATCAAAAAAGGGAGTTGGATAGGATAATGACAGGACATGAATAGGGAAAGTAAGATCAAGAATGGATATGGAAAAGGGAAAATAATTGAAGGTTTTGATAAGATAGGAAATATGATATAGTCATGATAGGTCACAAAGGAAGGAGTAAATGATATTTTTGCATGGATAGTTATTTTTAAAATATGAAATAATAGACCATCGCTCTTGGTGGTATGATCAAAGACATTGGTAGGGTAATGATAAAGGGAGATGAAATGGATGATTGGATTAAGTGGGATAAGGGTTAATGAAGAGGATTGCATATGATGGATGAAAGGTTGAAAGATAGGAGTTGAATGATAGATCAAGTATTGGAAGACTTGCGTAGCATTAGATGGAAAGGGTGAAAATTTCAACACTGGAAAACACCTTGAGAGGTGATGGAGTGATCAAGGAATGGGAGATTTTGGATTTGATGGAGGAACGACTATGAATTTTGGGACATAAGGACCCAAAATGGATTTGGAAAGTGGGAAAGATTTAGATGGAGGGATAAAAAAATTTGATGGCAACTTGGGTTTTTCTTTTGGATACTGTGGTTCAAGAAGTTGCTTAGGAATCCACATGGATTTTGATTTTTTATTATTTTGTGGGTCCTTGGAACACATAGTTTGTATAAGAGATTTAAGAACCCATGTTATTTTTGACTTAATTTTTTGTTCAAGAGGCCTTTGTTTGGATACTTTTATTTCTTTTTGGATCGTATTTTTCTTTGGTTTTACATGTCAATTAGACTCGACATGTTGATCCTTGACTGCATGTGGATATCTTGACTTATGGAACTTGTGTTCGGAATCCAAATTATTTGAAAATGGAATCTAATTCATGGATAGATAGGAATTGTGTAGAGGCCTTTTAGATGGGTGGAAGGTTCTCGAAGATGTTTTCCTTTGTTAACTTTCATGTGGGAAAGGGAACCTTGATTGTGAGCTAGTGGATGGAGGAATATATGGACCTAAGATGGATGGAAGGGATGAAGGGGTAGATATATGCATGGATATGGATTTGGATTTGGAAGGGATACCAACATCTTTATCAACTAAGGCAATGATAATTGGAAATTCTTTGATATGAAAGGGTCTTAATATAATTTGTTCATGGAGGTTTAACACTTTGACTTGATAATTCTTTTGACAAGTAGGATACTTGCTACAAGATGCCAGTCCATTTTTAGGTGAAGGAGGTATGTAAAGCATGATAGCATCCTAAACTAGACCAGGCTATATGGAATCAGAAAACCTATTTGACATGTTGGAGGCTCATTGTTATGTTTTGTAGGGGTGATGTGATCTTTTGGAGGATAATTAGGATCATGGAGTGGACCAGAATAAATGGAATTGGAGGAACCCACTCGACATGTATAGGGTTCAAGAAAAAATTACACAAATATTCTAAGATCATGAGGGGTATCAAGAGGAATAATGGGATCTTGCGATGGAATAGGAGTAGTGACAGGATCATTTGGTAGGATAGGATCTTACGAAGAATATGCAAGATTACAAAATGGAGATGAAGGAATGGTAGGCTCATGAGGAGGATCAAGAGGGATGATTGGATTTTATGGTAGATGTAAAGGTGAAAGGATAGTTTAATCTTAAATTTGAAGAGGATCATTGAAATATATTTTGAGGGTAGTTTTCTCTTGACTATAAATAGTATATCAAGAATAATGGAAGGGGTGACATGATCTAGCTTAGGAATAAGAAATGGAATGCCAATAAGACATTGAAGGGAATTTATCACTTGAGAAGGAAGATAATCATCTTGGATAGGATGGACACAGATAGTAGAAGCTTCATGAGACTCTAGAAAGATGGGTTCTTGGTCCAAAATTGGATAGGTTTGGTCATTTTTGGGATCTTGATCATGATTTTCTTTGGGACTTGTTTCTTCACACTTTGAATCACACTCTTGAAATGACATATGAATTTGAATATGTATGGTGGATTCTTAGAAGGGTTCAATGTTTTGACATTAGGGAGAAGGACTTTGAATGGGACTCTTTCGTGTAGGTTTGTTTGGGAATGGAACATATGGTGGAATTGGATCTAGGAGTATTAAATTGTATAAGGGAATTGTATTAGGAAATGGATTAGCTTGGAAATAAATTATGGATAGCCCTTCGGAGGTCTCATCACTAGATATATTATTTGATGGAAATAGAAAATATTCCCCTTATAACACTTTGAGAGATGAAGGATTGATGGGATATATGGAGGCTTCTTGAGGGACAACTTTTTCATGGTAGAAAAATATGTCATTAGTGTGATTGTTTTTTAATGTGCCATTTCTAGACATGGGTAGATGATTGTTATTATATTGATTAATAAGATTATGTATGTCAACCAATTTTTGATTCAAATGCTAGAAAGAACTCAATAGGAATTTTTGTTTCTTGAGCGATCTTGTTGATGATACCACACTAACATTTTCATGTTGTAATTTATTTGTTGATTGAACATGTGGTACAATAGGTTTCTTATTGATTATGTTTGATTAATGTTCAAAGGATGACATTTTGCAATTGTGTTGGTTTGAGAAATCCTTGGTGATAGATTTGAGGGAATTAGAGGATGTTCATTGTCATGTGATGTAATTGGAGGCATATAGTAAATAGGGTAGGGATATAAATCCTCTATGGTTTAATACTTTGGTTGAATTTGATTTTGAGTTTCATTTAGCTGAGTTTGAAAGTTTTTCTTTGGTTGCATAAGGATGCCAGTTTTTCATTGTGACATGTTTTCTATATTAAAAAATACATTAGATTTCCTATGATACTAGGGTTGTGATGTAGGAACATATGATTTTTTGTAGGTTTGATATTAGCTTTACATTGAGGTACTTTTTTAAAATATAAGGAATTAATATTTTGTGATTGTCAATATCAAGGTTGGGGATTGTGAATGACATAGGGATTAGTGGGTGGTTGTGCCATATGAGGAAGATTTTCTAAATATAAAAAAGGGTCTATGTTACTATTAATTAGGATCTTATTCCTCTTCATATGGGGGAGATGGATTGAAGTACATGTCATCTAGGTTGTTCCTTGTTTGAGATTGGATGACTGGTCTAAAACCAAAAGGGTATGGAAGAAACATCTTGCTATTGATTTCAAGTATTCAGAGTTTGATTCAATTGTTATTGTGTGGATTTCCAAATTGAAGTGTGTCTTATGGTAAAGTGTAATAAAGAAGGATCTATCTCTATGATAAAAAATTGATAAGTTGATGTTTGATTTCTTGGTTCTAAGGACCTAGTGTCCTTGATGATGAACTTTCAAAATATGATATTAAAGGTTGTTTGATGACACTTACAAAAATTAAATTTAGATTCAATAAACAAAATAAATAAACACAAAACTCACTTCAATCAATAGTCCTAAGAGCTACATAGTTAGTTTATGTTCTAGATCATTTTTAGAGGTCTTGCACAGAAAAAATATTCTAGATAGTCTACCTAAGGTTAGCTTTATTTAATATGGATAATAAGGTGGCTTACTACTTAATTGGGTTCTAGTAAGGATTAGGTTCAAAAATATTTGAGTCTATCCTCCATTATAGAAGCCTCCCACATGTATAAAAACAAAATTTTGTGCAATCCCAAAGGACTACTAGAGGATATATCATTCTCAATCTCTTTTCATTATTCACCCCATTAAGGGTGAGTGCATTTCATTTTAGAGTGGTTCATAATACCATAGTTGAAGTAGTTCTATCCTATTTTGGGCTTTCCCTCTGACTGACCTCGATAAGGCACAACTCAGGAGGTATGTCTCTAAGTCTCAAATTAAACTACCTACAAAAAGAAAAGAAATAAAATTAAGAGAAGGTCGAAGAGTCTGATCACCCTAGGAAGGATGAGAGCATATTGATGAGCTATAAAGGATTGAATTGTTAGTAATAACTGAGAGGGGGGTGAATCAATGGCCTGAAAAATATTCCAATAATCAATCGTTAAAACTTAGTACCAAAAAATAATACCTCTAGTTATCTTCAGTGCAATAAGATGAATGCCTCCAAATGCTTATATCAATTTACTACTGCTCGGAATGCTTTGTAAAACCTTCTATAGTAGATTTACCAAATAGCAGTTTGTTAATTTACCAAAAGATAGTAAATTATCTAAAGTATATCGATCAATCCAATTAAGTTAAGTGTAATGGAAAACACTAAATTAATGACTCATAAACACATTGACACATGGATTTTTAATGTGGAAACCTTGTTAAGGGAAAAACCCACTTGGGAGCGGTAACCCAAAATTTTCACTCTTCTGAAGTGAGCTTGGTGAAGAGCCAACCTTGTTAAAGGTTACAAACACACTATTAGGTATGACCTTGTTACAGGATTTAAAATTTTAGTCTATCACTTGATATCGGGCATCTCTATGCTACAATCCTTGATCAAACACTCACATGGCCTATCAATAGGTATCTAGCATATCATGCTATCTTCATGAACAAACTTTTTGATACTTAATTAGATGTATCTCAATATAGAAAGGATCTTTAAATCCTGCTTGGTTAAGAGACTTTCTGAATCAATGGTTTAACTGAAACAGTATGATCTGTTCACATATATAACTTATACTTGGAGATTTTCAAATCTATTGTAATCTCACAAAACTATTCTAATCAATATAGCTATTTTTAAACCTTTTCTCCACTTTGATTCTATTTGGTGATGTTGTGCTCTATTTCTCGGTGTTCAAAAAATTCTTTAGCTCTTTCCTTACCTTGTTTATCAACACTGTATGATGTTTCTCTTCATCAGTTTCTCTTTAGAATCCTCTTTTTCTCCCCACAAAAATTCATAAAGAATTAAGTTGTCTCTTAAATAGACATGATATCACCATTGTTACGTTATTGATCTTCTTGATCTTGGCATGATCATAAATTCTTGCCAATCAAATTTAAAGCAAAACTCATGTTTTATCTCACTGAAATCTTCTTGCCAACTAGACATATCAACTTAAATCATTTACTTGTCTCTGGCTTATCTTTTTGATGAAAACAATGATAACTACTAGTTAACTCTATATTTATCTCTGCCAGTACATATTTTGTCATTTCTAAACTCAAGTTAATTTTGGTTTAACTCTCTGATAGTGTTAGTCAATACTTTAGTTCTCCTCGGGCTTCTCCGTCAGTTTACATGATGTTTTCGACCATCAAGTTTCCTTGTGATTTTTCTCATCAGTAATGCTCCTCAGTTTTCTTTCTTGGGCATCCCTATGACTTGACTATCGGTGATCTCTATCCATCAGGTTCCACTGACCGTCGATGTTTGCAGTCACAATGTGAATGCTTGTCTTTTATGCATTACAGAAAGCATAATCTATATCCTCTGATTCTCTGAAGTCTTTGACACTTTGATTATAACCGATTAGATTATACCAAGTTGACATTAATAACAAGACAATCCATTTATGTGATTTTAATGTCTTTCATTATCCTTTTGCATTTTGGTGATCAACTTAACATCTTCAAACATTTAATCAGTTACATGTCATCAATCTCTCCCTTTGGCATTGATGGAAACATACTACATTATCATACTGTACTATCACTAATACAATATGAAATATATAGTTTCATGAAGCTTTCGTAATGTAACTATTACAAATGTCTGGCTCTCAGTAAGCTCAAAAAATTAGCTTAGATTTTTTTCATGTAGAGTGTTCGTCATCAATCTTTAATGCCTTCACTGAATAGATGTACCATCTAATATCTCTATTTTGATATGAGCTCTGCCTTGACTGTTCCTCTTTCTTGATAATCTCTGTCTGAACTCTCTGCCTTTGTTACATCTCTCCCTTAGATGGATATTTCATATGTAATCAATTTCTCTGCCTTAGAATATTGATTAACTCTTCCTTTTTGATTCTCAGGAACATCTCTTCATGGATAAAGATATGATCTCTCCCTTAGATGGATATTTCATATGTAATCAATTTCTCTCCCTTAGAATATTGTTTAACTCTTCCTTTTTGATAATGATAATATCTCTCCCTTTGATAGCAATGCCAAAAAAAAAACTTCTCCTTGATTTATCATCTATATCATGTTCCATGTCTTTGCATAATATATTCATTGAATTTCCCTATCCATCAACAATACAATGTTTTGATTTTTAGTGCAGATTTGTACCTTGCAATTTAAAAATGTATCTATTGTTGTCCATCTCATTTTTTGCATCACCATGACTAATCTTCATGTTTGGTATAGGCTGATGCAACCTCCTAGTCAGATTACTGAATGATAGACAAGGTTTGAACCCCTAGTCTTTGTCTCAGGTACTCAAATTTATCCTTTGGTAAGGGCTTGGTGAATATGTTAGATAATTGTTCCTTTGATTTAACATATTCCATTGTCACTTCTTTTTCTTGCACTTGTTATCTCAGATAGTGATACTTAATAGAAATATGCTTAGTCTTAGCATGCATGATTGGATTCTTAGAAATGGTTATTGCACTTGAATTATCATAATAGATAATTACTCATTCAAGGATCTTTATATGCATAGCTTACAGTAATTGTTTGATCCATGCAATATTGGAGAAATTTGCATCAAAAACCACATACTCTACTTCTACAGTAGACTGAGAGATGCATCCTTGCTTCTTGCTTATCATGTGACAAGTCTGCCACCCATGAAGAATGCTCCTCCAGTTGTGCTCTTTTGATCATCAATGTTTCTAGCCCAATCAACATCTATATAGACTTGTAGCTCAAATTTTCCTTCTCTCTTATACCATAAGCCATATTCCTCAGTGTTCTTTGGATATCTCAGAATTCTTTTGATAGCAGTTATATGTGATTCATTGGGATTACCAGAGAATCTTGTAACTATTCCCACTGCATGTGCTATATCTGGTCTGGTGTGAACTACATACATTAGTTTTCCAATCATTGATCTATATAAGGTTTGGTTTACCTCATTTCTCTTGTCTTCTTTTTTCATCTTGCATCTAGTAGCCAAAGGTATTCCAACTGGTTTGGAATATTCCATCTTGAATATCTTTAGCACTTCCCTGATTTATTTGGACAAAGTGATATATATGCCTACATCTTGTTGAAGAATCTATAGACCAAGAAAGAATTTGATCATTTCAAACATGGAAATTTCAAATTCCTTACTCATTTCATTAGCAAAGGATTTGCATAACAATTGATTTCCCCCAAAAATGATATCATCAACAAAAATTTCAGCAATCAGAATATTACCATCGGTATCTTCTTTTAAGTATAGATTACTATTTTCACTTGTTCTAACAAATTTTATGCTAATAAGATATGAGTGAAGTCTTTCATACCATGCTCTCAGTGCTTGTTTCAATCCATACAAGGCTTTGTGTAGTCTACATACCAGGTTTCTCTTGTCTAGCTCAACAAACCTTTCTGGTTGTTCAATGTATACCTTTTCTTCAAGTATTCCATTTAGGAATGTAGATTTGACATCCATTTGGTATACCCTAAATAATCTAAATGCAACATAAGAAAGTAAGATTCTAACTCCTTCTAGTCTTGCAATGGGTGCAAAGTTTTGACCATGATCAATACCTTCTTCTTGTGTATATCCCTTGCATACTAATCTTTCCTTTTTTCTAGTGACTTCTCCATTCACATTCAGCTTGTTTCTGAATATCCATTTGGTACCAATGACATTCTTGTCACTTGGTCTCAGTACTAGTGTCCATGTATTGTTCTTCTCAACCTGTTCTATTTCCTCATTCATAACACTGACCCATTCTTCATTCTCAATTGCATTGTAAACAACTTTAGGCTCAAAATCACAAAGTAAACATCTTGTGTTAAGTGACTTACTTCTTGTCTGCTATGATTTGATTTTGTGGATGATGTCTTCTGACATCCTTGGCAAGTATAGGTTCAGCTCTGTGTTCAACAGTTTGATCATCTTCTTCACCTCCATTTTCATCTCCATCATTCAGAACATCATCTTGAGTATTATCTTGATTGTTGGTAATTGTAGCCTGATGCTCAGGTGCAATGTTCTGATGCTCAGGAATGACACACTATTTCTCAGGTAGAGTTTAAGGTTCTGTATTAACAAACCTATTATAGTCCTCTGGTTCCCTATTGCTTTCCTTATCATTCTATTTATTTTCCCATTTGCACTTTCAATAATTTTGTTAGATGACTTGTTAAGACATTTATAAGCCTTTCTTTTGGTTGAATACCCTATGAAGATACCTTCTTCACTT
Organism: Thuja plicata; assembly: GCA_018584345.1. Lineage (NCBI taxonomy): Eukaryota > Viridiplantae > Streptophyta > Pinopsida > Cupressales > Cupressaceae > Thuja > Thuja plicata. The sequence continues at coordinate 2,739,268 of MU227830.1, read as the reverse complement.
TTGCAGTCAAGTTTTCCATTTCTTTCATTCTTCAATATATAACATTGACTACCAAAGCTTCTAACATAAATTACATTGGGTGTATGATACACCATACCAAAGCTCATTCAATTGTACTCTATTTAGTGTGTAGACAACAATACTAATAGCTTCCCTCCAAAATTTTTGAGTGATGCTTTTCTCAATCATTGATGTTCTTGCACAGTCAACAATTGATCTGTTTCTCCTCTCAGCAATTCCATTTTGTTGTGGTCTCCTTGGTGAAGAAAAATGTCTTTTAATTCCATGCTCATTGCAAGAGTTAGGGAATTCTTCTGAAGTAAATTCCCCTCCTGTATCTTACCTTAGGCATTTTAACTTCTTTTCACTTTGTTTTTCTACCATTGCTTTATACCATTTAAACATCTTAAATGCTTTTGATTTATCTTTTAAAAACATGACTATCATCATTCTACAAAAGTCATCAAAAAAGAGAATAAAATACCTATCTCCATAGTAGCTCTTTGTCCTCATCAGTCCACATAGATCAGTATGGACTAATTCTAGAATTATAGGAGATGTATGGGTTTTTCTCTTGAAACTAGACTTTGTCATCTTACCTTTTTGACAATTCTTGCACATGATATGCTCAGGCTTAGTCATTGTTGGTAAGCCTCTGATATTCCTTTTGTTGCTTATCTTTATCATGTTGTCAAAGTTCACATGACCCAATCTTTTGTGCCACAACCATATGTCTTTGTTTCTAGCCATCAAATAAGTGGTGTTAGTGTCATCAAGATAGAAAAGGTTACCTTTTGTCTGCTCACTAGTACCAATCAATCTTCCTAATTCATTGAAGATCTTTGCCTTCTTATTTTCAAATTCTACTCTATGACCTGAATTGTTCAATGTACAAACACTTAACAAATTATAATTCATTCCTTTAACCTAGTAAGAATTTTCACAACTTATCAGGTTATTCAACATTATGGTTCCTTTACCTTCAACTGGACAAGGTGTATCATTTCTCATTCTCAATGAACCACCATTATAGTATACAAAAGTCTCAAACTTTTATTTATCACCGGTCATATAATGAGTGCAGCCACTATCTATGATCTAGACATCAATTTTACTAATGTTAGATATGAGTGTAGTTTCTACATACCTTTCTTCATCTTCATCTGAATCATCCTTCATGGCTACAAATACCATCTTGATATCTTCTTTTGATTTGATGTCGGTGTCATCATCTCTATTCTTAGATAGGTAACAAGATTTCTTCCCTTTGTCCTTGTAGTCTTGGGTATCTCTCTTTTCAGATTGACGGTTGCGCTGGTAATCTCTATTATCACCTTTATCAAACTTCTTCTCATATGGTTTGTCATTTCCTTTGTCATCTTTTTGTCGATTTGGACATCTTGCAACAAAGTGTCCAACCTCTTTACAATTGAAACATACAAGTGGTAATTTACCTTTGTATCTGCCTTTGCCTCTCTGCAATCTTCTTTTCATTAGTGCTTCAATTTCATCAAGTCCTTGATCCTCCTTATCACTGTCACTATCATTTCTAATAGCATGTCTATGACTTGAGTTACTTATCTTTAGAGTAAGACACTATTATCAAAGTTGTTCATTTAAAATTAAATTAGTCTACCAATCAGACTATCTAGAGTAATATTTGTATTGTTTGCAACCGCTCTCATTTCTTGAATAGTAGAAACTTTAATAGCATAAATAGGAAATAAGGTTCTTAAGAATTTTCTTACCACTATCTCCTCTTCAGGTACACCTCCAACTCCTCAGATAGCATTTCCTACCTCTTTGATTCTATAGCTATATTAAGTAATGGTTTTTCCTTCTTTCATCCTTAGGTCATCAAACCTCCCTCTTAGGATTTCTGCCTTTTCTCTAAGTACATTAGCATCTCCTCCATGTACATGCTTCAACTTATCCCACATTTTCTTTGCAGAGGTGCAGGTTTTGATATCTTCAAACTCAGCATCGGAGAGTGATGATGCAAGTTCTATCATCATGCAGTTATGCTCATGCTTGACTCTTAATTTCTCAAGAGTATGAGGTCCTATAGGCAACACATATTCAATATCTAAGTATTGAACAATATCATTTCCAATACTTGATAGGTGGAGTCTTATTCTGCTTTGCCATGAAGCAAAGTTGTCTTTATTCAACTTGGGCACATCTCATCTATTCATCTTGTGATCTTTTTCTTGAGCTATTAAACTCCCTTTCTAAGCACACAAGCTCTAATACCAATTGTTATTATTAACTGAGAGGGGTGGGGATGAATCATTGGCCTCAAAAATATTCCAATAATCAACCCTTAAAACTTATTACCACAAAATTATACCTCTAGTTATCTTTATTCCTATAAGATGAATGCCTCCAAATGCTTATATCAATTTACTACTGATCAAAATGCTTTGTAAAACCTTCTACTGTAGATTTACCGAGTAGTAGTCTGTCAATTTACCAAAAGACAGTAAATTATCTAGAGTATACCGATCAATCCAATTAAGTTAAGTGTAATTAAAAATACTAAATTAATGAATCATAAACACATTGACACATGGTTTTTTAACATGCAAACCCTGTTAAGGGAAAACCACTTGGGATCGATAACCCAAAATTTTCACTCTTCTGAAGTGAGCTCAGTGAAGAGCCAACCCTGTTAAAGGTTACAAATAGACTGTTAGGTGTGACCTTATTAGAGGATTTAAAAGTTTACTCTGTCACTTGATATCGGGCATCTCTATGCTACCATCCTTGATAAAACACTCACTTGGCCTGTCAATAGGTATCTGGCATCTCATGCTATCTTCATGAACAAAATTTTTGATACTCCATTCGATGTATCTCAATATAGAAAGGATATTTAAATCCTGCTCAGTTAAGAGACTTTCTGAATCAATTGTTAAACTGAAACAGTATGATCTGTTCACATATACAACTTATACTTATAGATTTTCCAAACTATTGTTAATATGACAAAACTATTCTGATCAATATAAATCTATTTATACCTTTTCTCCACTTTGATTCTTCTCAGTGATGTTGTGCTCTATTTCTTAGTGTCCACAGAATTCTTTAGCTCTTTCCTTAGCTTGTTGATCAACACTGTATGAAGTTTCTCTTTATCAATTTCTCTTTAGCATCCTCTTTTTCTCCCCACACAAATTTGTAATGAATTGAGTTGTCTCTTAAATAGACATGATATCACCATTTTTAGGTTCTTGATCTTCTTTATCTTGGCGTGATCCACAATTATCACCAATCAGGTTTAAAGAGAAACTTTTTTTTATCTCACTGAGATCTTCTTGCCAACTGGACAAATCAGCTTTAAATCATTTACTTATCGCTGGCTTATCTTGTCGATGAAAATAATGATAACTACCAGTTAACTCTATATTTAGCTATGCAATATAGATATTTTTTTGTTTCTAAACTCAAGTTAATTTTGGTTTAACTCTCTAATAGCGTCAGTCAACACTCCAGCTCTCCTCGGTCTTCTCCATTGGTTTACACTATGTTTCTAACCATCGAGTTTGCTTGTGATTCTGCTTGTCGGTAATGCTCCTCGGTTTTCTTTCTCAGGCATCATTATGACTTGACTATCAGTCATATCTATCTATCAATTTCTTCTGACTATCGGTATTTGTAGTCACAATGTGAATGCTTTTCTTTTATCCATTACAGAAAGAATAATCTTTATCTCTCTGATTCTCTGAAGTCTTTGACACTTTGATTATAACTGATTAGATTATATAAAGTTGAAATCAATGACAATACAATCCATTTAACTAATTTTAATGTCTTGCATTATCCTTCTTCATTATGGTGATCAACTTAACATCTTCAAACATTCAAATAGTTAAATTTCATCAATGTTTGAAGACGATAAAGTGATGATAACCGAGATGAAAAAGTGAATGCAAGACATTAAATCAGTTATTGTATTGTATTGTCATTGATGTCAAATTGATATATAATCTGATTGGTCATACACATACAATGCCATAGACTTCAAGAGATAAAAGAGACAAACCTTATTTTATCGGTATAACATAAAATCCAATATACACCAAGTGACAGTGTACACCGAGTGAGAGTAAACACTGAAGGAAAGTGCACACCGATGCATAGTATAAATAGAGCATCACAGTAACCAAGCAATCATTACCAAGCAAGTGTCACTGAGAAATTCACAGTGTATACTGAGCACCACAATAACTGAGCATAAATGGAGTGGTCACTGAGCTAACTAAATTTTTTACCAAGGCCAACTAGAGTCAACGACCAAGCTAACTGAAGTTGATCGCTGATCAGAACTAAAGCTAAAGAATGACAAAAATACTTAGTTGGTAGGACCTATATTTAGAGTTTGACTAATTGATTTATTTATTTCTAATGATTATTTAAATTAAAGAATCGAAGATATTTAAAGTGTAGTTATCAAGGAGAGATCTACAGAATAAAACTAAAGCAAAGCTTTGTGGGATAAAGAAAAGAATGTTGATTTTTATGGATCAATAAGTGATCTACGATGAAAACAAGAAGATTGAATGGTGGAATCATGTCTATATAAAGAGATAAGGAATTCATTATGAAAAGAGGAATGCTGAATATTATTTTTATTAAGATAGAAGTTTTCATGTAGATATGGTCATACATGATGAAGAACAGAGCCAAGGAACTCTGCAGACATCAAGCTACAGAAGCAAGAGCATTCATCAGGCATAAAGAAAAAAGAGGGGAGAAAAGGAATTGAAGATAATATTGATCAGAGAGGTATTATTGGACTAACAATAGATCTGAAAATCTACAAGTTAAAGTTGTATTAATGAAAAGATCATTTACTATTTCAGTTTGACCATTGATTCAGAAAATCTCTTAACCGAGTGGGATTTAACCATCCTTAATGTATTGAGATACTCAAGAGTATCAAAAGGTTTTCTTGTTGATAGCATAGTGAATTCTAGGTGAAAAGACAAACTATTAGTTTTGAATCCTCTAAAAGGTCACACTTAACAATGTGTTTGTAACCTTTTTACAGGGTTGGTTCTTCACCAAGCTCACTTAAGAAGAGTGAAAATTTTGGGTTACCGTCCCAGGTGGTTTTTCCCTTAACAGGGTTTCCACATTAAAATCCATGTGTAAAATGTGTATTTATTTCATTGGATTGATAGTTTACTTTACACATTACTAAAACTGAATTGGTCGGTAAACACTAAGTTTAATTGCTACTAGTCGGTAAAGGCTACAAAAAGATTAATAGTATATCTTACCGAGCAATATATATTTGCTGAAGTTATTTAAGGCATACATCTTGAAGGACTAAAAGATAACTAGAAGATATAATATTTGAGATATAAATATTTGGTTGAGTTTTTGCAACTCTTTTTAAGGCCACTGATTCACCCCCCCTCCCCTCAGTTATTCTAACAATTGGTATTAGAGCTTTGGTGCTTTGAAGAAGAGTTTAAAGACTCAAGCTAAAGATCACAAAATAATTAGACACTGCTTGATGAGATTTATTTCCACTTTAAACTAAAAAATTGTTGAGTTATTTAGGAAATAAAGAAGAAGATAAGATTTGGAAGATTTTGAAAAATAATGATTTCCAAAACTGCAAATGAGAAAAGGCAATAAACCTGGGATATCAAAGAAGGTCATTAAATGATCAAAATAATTGGGTATGGAAAAAATAAAGGTGGTTAATTAAATAATTAAAAAATTACTCAATTAATTCAAACCCTCAAGAGTGTCTATTTTTTGGTGTCTACAATAACAATGACAAGATATTGATAACTAAAGAAGTTTATTATATGCAATTATTTACCATAGAATAGTTCTTTTCCATTGTGACTACATTTGAGTTAAGGACATTCGAAAAAGAGAAGAGAATATCAGAGACAACATTCAAAGCCACAAAAAAATAAAAAGATCTGGATGGAGATGAAGATTCACATGAGATGGAATTGAACTTTGCAAAGAAGCTAAAGAAAGGTACTAGAAAATACAAAGTTATATTACCGAAGCTTAAATGTTTTAGATGTGGAAAGATTAGTCATTTGGCTACTAGGTGTCTAAATTAAGGTCCTAAGTCGAAATTTAAGAAGATCAATAAGAAAGCTTTTAATTATATTTTTTAAATAATTTGTTAGAGTCTTCTAGATTTAAATTTCAAATTGGCTTTTCCTTCTCATTCTCATATTTGAATAATTTTAATTAAATTATTTAATTATTTAATATTAATATAATATTCCTCTACTATTTTTCTAATTATCTCGTAATTAAATAATTATAAATATTTAATTAGATAATTATTCTTATAAAACTAATTAAATGATTTTTATTATTTAATTATTTTCTTTATACAATTTTAATTTAAAAAATTTATTATTTAATTAAATTATCTTGTTATTTTCATCACCATGATTAAATAATTATTTTAATTTATTTTTTATAGGTAATGGGTGAAGCCTAGATTAATTATTATTATTATTTTGTTGAGATTAATAATTATTATGTATTAAGCTCAAGCAGACTAAAACCCAAGACCTCCCAAATGAGAGGCTCACAACTTACTGTTGTCTTATTGGCTCTTGCCTAATAGTTATTTCAATTATTTAATATACTAACTAGTTCTATTATTTAATTATTTCACTTTTTACAAAGCTAACAAATTCTTCTCAAAATAAAAAGAATATTTATTTTATTTTTTTCCTCATGCACGATAAATAATTATTTAAGTATTTAATGCTATTTATGTTTTTCAGTTCCACTCCTCCAACTTTTATTGACTAATGGTACAGGAGCATCCTTGAGAAGCCAGTTAGATTGGTGGTCTCATGTCATTTTGGGTGTGTGAAAGTGTTAAAGACCCTCTTGAAGGGCATTATAATTATATATGGTCATGTGGACCAAGTGTGGTTGAGTTAGTGTTAAATTTATGCTTTCTGTTAGGTCAAAGTAGTTCATTTTGGCTCATTAATGACATTGTACTTGATAATGTGCTCAAGTGGAAAGTTGATGTATTTCATGTCTTTAGGATCCTATGATACCCTAAGAGGTCTAAATAGAATTAGTTGGGTTAGATTAGTGTCAAAACACTTGAAAATTGCAAATATGTAAAAGATGTCAAAATGTTGCTATGCAACATTAGCAACTTTTAAAAGTTGCTGACAATATTTTTTGTTGTCTTGAGGGTTTCAAGGTTTAAGTTGTTTTTGAACCCATCCAAGGAGTTAGACATGTGTGTTGAGAGATATAAGGAAAAAAAACCCTAATTTGCAGGGTTAGAGGTCATTGTACGGATTTTGGGTTTTGGAGCCAAGAGCTTTTGAATGACAGAGTAGCAGAATTGAAGGATTTGGTTCTTTTCTTGTTGTGCATGGATTAGATTGAGGACTTTGATCTTTTGATGCCATTGTTGGGCATGTTGTAAAGTGTTTTTAGTAGTTAGTTTTCTCTGTAATTACTTTCTTTTTGGTTTTTGTAAATTAGTTTGTTTTAAACCAGACTGAGAAGTTCTTGTAGAGAACAAAGTGTTGGAACCTGACAAGATAGGTAGATTCTTGGTAGACGGAAGAAGTGTATCTTTCCAAGTATTAGAGGGTGGATTGAGGAAGCCCTAAGAGGTCCTAGGAGTGACCTAAGAAGAGTTCAAGAAAACTCATAGAGGTATCCAAGTTTCTCCTTATTAGAGTGGTATCAGAGCCTAGGTTCAAGATTTGGGAAAGCAGTGTTGCAGCTAGTGGATGTTGTAGACCGAGGACTCAAGTGTAGAGTCAAGTGAATATAGAAAGATGGTGACCAATGCTGAATTGGCCAAGAAAGTTGAAGAAGATGAAGAGGACAATAGACTGCTAAGAGAAATATTGAGCCAATTAGAGCAACTCTTAGGAGAGGTCAAAGACAAGGCAGACAGCGTTAAGGACAAGGTAGACCAGAAAGAAGAAAAGGAAGCTAAGGAGAGGGAGTTGGACTTAGAAGAAGATGCACCTACTCCTAATCTGGTCTTACTAGAGAAACCCTTCTTGAAGGATCTCAAAGCCTTAAGTGGTAAAGCCTTGGAGAGTGTGCAACTTTTTAGTGGACAAATGGATGCTGATCTAGTCATGGAATGGATAGACAGTCTTGAAAATAACTTTGAATGTGATGGAGTGATAGATGCTCAGAAGCTGAAAGTGGCTAAGTCTAGGTTGAGGGGACCAACACTTACCTGGTGGAAATATGTTCATACTGAGAGAGAGAGAAAGAGGGCAAGAACCCTATTGTTACATGGAAGGGTATGTTAGCCAAGTTGAAAAAGACTTACCTACCAGATGACTATGAAGTTCAAATGCATAGGAAGAGACAAAACCTCAGGCAGAAAGATCTTGATGTCCAAGCATATACTGAGGAGTTTCAAAAGTTATGCTTAAGATCCAAGATAGTGGAGGATGAGAGCATCAAATTACCTAGATGTCAAAATGGACTCAAGTGGTCTATACAAGAAGAGATGAGCCTTACTACTTTAACTAGTGTGAGACAATGCTATCAGATGGCTTTAAAGATAGAAGAGAATAGCAAGAGGAAACATGATCAAACCTCAAGAGGGAGAGGTAGAGGAAAAGAGAATAGAGGACATAGAGGTAGCTTTGCTGGCAGAGGTAGTTATTATAGGTCTCAAGTAGAATCTAAATTGACTGAGATAGTCAATGAGACCAGTGGAAGAGGCAGCATGAGTAGAGGAAGAGGATACCAAGGTGGAGGAAGAGGTAGATTTGGGGGTTCAGGTAGAGCCTCACACTTTGCAAACATGAAATTCTTTCATTGTAATCAACTAGACCATCCAACCTATAGATTCCTAGAGAAGGCTTCTAGTTCACATGGTGAAAAAGGGGTGAATTACCTAGCTCAAGAAGAAACCAAAAGTGTTAAAGCTCCTAAAATTAACCTTGATTCAGAGAGTGGGGAGAATCGAATGATTAGGAGGATTCTCATAAAGGAACCTGTCAAAGAAGAAGCTAAGCAAAGCATGGCACTTTTCAGAGTGAAGTGCAAGATACTTGGCAAAGTTTGCAGGATGATCATAGACTCAGTTTCTACTAATAAGGAAGCAGCCAACAAGCTAGGCCTAAACAAGATACCTCATACAAACCCTTATAGAGTTACATGGTTGAATACGGGTCAACATGTTCTTTTAAATGAGCAAGCATGGGTTGATTTTTGAATAGGCAAATATGTGGACAGAATCTTGTGTGATATACTCCCAATGGATGCATGCCACCTACTCTTAGGTAGGCCATGGAAGTTTGATAGGAAGAAAGTTCATGATGGAGAGAATAATTCCTATTCTTTCAAGAAAGGCGGGGTCACCTACAAAATTCAGTCACTCATTGATGATGAGGGGTCTACATTAGCAGGACCTAATGTCTTATTGCAAGGAGGTAAGGAGTGTCTGATGTCAAATGTGGACCTCTCTATTCAACACAAACGCAACATAGTCATTACACAATCAAAGAATTTACAAAGACAAACATGGATTGTTTGCTCTGAAAATGTGATTGAAGTGACCTGTTGCCTCCTAATTAGGTGTGATTGCTACAGTTTACCCTCAGAATGAGAGCCAACAACCTGACCAACTCTAATACAGAGGATTTTATAGTGCGAGTGTTTGAAGAAGAGCCATCAATTGTGAGAAATATGCATCTAGATATGAGAAAATGTTGCTATTCTACGAATTGAAACATGATTTAAGCTATGAAAGAGGAATTGCAATTAGTCTAAATATGAGATGCAACTAGATATGGAAGGTGCAATTAAGCTAAGAGATTGAAATGCTTCTATTCTATAAAAGAGAATGCTTGTAATCTAGAAATGTATGCTTTTAAGCTAGAATTTGATTAGCAATTGAATTTAGAAAGCTCTAAAGCATAAAATTGAATGGTTAGCTCCTACAAATTGATCATAAATCAAAGCTAAAATATATTCAATTCCAATAAAAATTGTGCTAATTATGCAAGAACGTACTCTAAAAGCATGAAATCAACTAAATTTGCCTATAGTAATGATGCTCAAAACAAAAGATCCCCCTAATGAAGAAAGAGGTTTAATTTATAGAAAACCGAGGAGAGAGGATGAAGAGTTTCTTGAAAATAAATAGTTGTCTCTTCATTCTCCATTTGAGACAAATATGCAAAGATTTATTAAAATAAAAGAATGAATTATTGACACATA
>MU227830.1:2682230-2708719 GCA_018584345.1 Thuja plicata | reverse complement strand
ATCAATTAATCATAGGGATTTTAGCTAATAATCATTTGAGGATTAGGAATTTAAATGTAATGTCAGATTTATGCAAATTTGGGTTTTCTGCATTTGAAACTCAGTCAATTAAAGTCAATTAGGAGAATAATTTGCCTAATACAATAGGACTTCGGAGATAAGAAAATGCACCAAAATTGATTAGGTTGTTAGGTGCCAGTTTTGGGGTGTTACAAGGAGTACATGAAAGGTGTAAAGAGTGGAGAAGGAACACACTATGTTATCATGCTTAAGCCTAGTGAAGAGAAGAAGGTGGAACAAGCACTATTACCAAAGGAGGTGCAAGAGTTATTGAAGGAGTTTAAATACATAGTTAGTGATGGGTCACCTGCAATGTTACCACTTCCTAGAACTATAAGTCATCAGATTGACTTCATGCTAGGAGCATCTCTACCAAATAAGGCTGCATAAAAGGTGACTCCTAATCAAAGCAAGGAGATAGCTAGCCAAGTCCAAGAACTTTTGGACCAAGGTCTAATAAAAAAAAGCATTAGTCCATGTGTAGTACCAGCGGTTATAGCATAAAAAAAAGGAGGTAAGTGGAGGCTATGTACAGATTCAAGGGCAATTAATAGGATCACTATGAGATACAGATTTCCCATTCCTAGGATTGAAGATCTTATGGATTGTTTGGGAGTAGCAAGGTACTACACTAAGTTGGATTTGAAGAGTGGGTACTGCCAAATCAGAATTAAGGAGGGGGATGAATGGAAAACAACATTCAAGACTATAGAAAGGGCTTTGTGAATGGTTGGTCATGCCCTTTGGGCTTAGCAATGCCCCAAGCAACTTTATGAGGTTGATGAATGAAGTGTTGAAGGACTACATAGGTATATTTGTAGTTGTGTACCTTGATGATATCCTCATTTTCAGTAAGACAAAGGAAGAACATCTCCAACATTTGAGAATTGTGTTGAAGAAACTCCATGAGGAGAAGTTGTCCATTAATTTGGAAAAATATGAATTTATGTAGCAAGAGTTGATCTATCTAGATTTTTTGGTGTCTCAAGGAACCTTGAAGATGGATCCTAGCAAATTTGAAGCAATAATAAGCTGGCCTACCCCTACATGCATCACTGAGGTAAGGAGTTTCCATGGGCTTGCCCAATTTTATAGGAAATTCATTAGAGGTTTTAGTGAAACATGTGTACTAGTCCTAGATACAATTAAAGGTGGAGTGAAAACTAAATTCAAGTGGACTCTAGAGGCTGGTAAGGATTTTGAGTGGTTGAAAAAGAGAGTGACTACACAACCTATTTTGGTTTTGCCAAATTTTGATAAGTTGTTCACCCTAGAGTGTGATGCAAGTGGTACAGTTGTTGGGGCAGTTTTGAACCAAGATAATAGGCCAATGGAATTCGATAGTGAAAATTTGAATGAGGCTAAGAAGAGGTATTCCTCTTATGACCTAGATTTATATGCATTGGTGCAATCCTTGAGGAAGTGGAGGCACTATTTGTTGCCAAAGGAATTTCTGGTTTATACTGAAAATAAAGCTTTGAGTTTTATCAATTCTCAGGATAAGTTGAGCAATAGACATCTCAAATAGATGGAGTATTTGCAGGCCTATACCTTCACCATCAAGCACAAGAAAGGGCAGTTGAATAAAGTAGCTGATGCCTTAAGTAGGAGACTATTGACAGTCCAAGAGGTGCAGCTACAAAGTATAGGTTTGCATAGTTTCAGAGAGCTCTATGAAGGAGATGAAGACTTCTTAGAAGCATACAAGGTATGTAAGGATTTCAAAAACCATTTCCATAGTCAATTTGTAGACTATACCATTCAGATTTATCTCTTATTCAGAGGAGGACAGCTATGTATCCCTAGGAGATCTATGAGGGAGAATGTGATACAAGAGAAGAACAATGGGAGCTTAAATGGCCACTTTGGCCTAAACAAGACACTAGAACTAGTACAAAGGTTCTATTATTGGCCTAAGATGTAGAAGGACATCAGAAAGTATGTGGAGCAATACTTGGTATGTCAAAAAGCTAAGGGTGCCTCTTCTAATGTGGGTTTGTACCAACCTCTACCCATTCCTAATAGGCCTTGGGAATATATTAGTATGGATTTTGTGGTTGGGTTGCCTAGGACCAAGACTGGTTTGGATAGCATATTTGTGGTGGTAGATAGGTTTAGTAAGATGAGCCATTTCATTTCTTGCAAAACCACCCATGATGCCATCCATATTGCACATTTGTTCTTTAAGGAAGTGGTTCGGATTCATGGTTTACCCATCAGCATAGTATCTGACAGAGATGTAAAATTTATGGGTCATTTTTGGAAGACCTTATGGACAAGGTTAGGAACTAACTTGTCATTTGGGTCAGCCTACCATCCCCAAACTGATGGTCAGACTGAAGTTATCAATCAAGTGCTAGGAAATCTCCTTAGATGCTTGACAAAGGAGTATGGAGTGTTGTGGGATCAGTTGTTACCACAGGCAGAATATGCCTACAATGACAGTGTTAACAAGACAAGAGGAAAAAGCCCCTTTGAAATAGTTTATTGGCTACACCCTAGAGGTGTGATGGAGTTAAGACACTTGGCACATGAGGAAGGTAAGAGTGCATATGCTAAATATTTCACCCAATCTATGAAGGAGGTTCATGACCAAGTGAAGAAGCAGCTCCAAAAGGCTACACAAGGACTCAAAGCCAAAGTTGATGAAGGAAGAAGAGATATTCAGTTTTCTATGGAAGATCTTGTGATGGTACACCTTAAAAAATCTAGATTGTAGAAGGGAGTCTCCACAAAACTTCAAATGAGGAGGATAGGACCTTGCAAGATTCTTGCAAAATATGGGGAAAATGCCTATAAAATAGACTTGCCATCAGATTTGGAAATATCACCTATCTTTAATGTGCAAGATCTGGTGATCTATAAAGGGCCTACATTAGTATAGACTGATGCACAATCAGACAGTAAGGAAATAGCAAAAGATGTTCAGATTTCACCTACACCAACACCCATAGCTGTGAAGATTTTGGACTCTAAAGTGAAGAAAAAGACTAGACAGGGAACTTACATGGAGCGTCTCATTCACTGGGAAGGAAATTCAAAGGTTGAAGCTACTTGGGTGGCTTAGAATGAGTTCAAGAAGCAGGGTGTTGACCCTAAGCTCCTGTCATTACAGGTGACTTAAGTTCTTAGCCTTGGTAGTATGGTGTAGGAGCACCCTTGAGAAGCTAGTCAAATTGGTGGTCTCATGTCATTTTGGGTGTGTGAAAGTGATAAAGATCCTCTTGAAGGGAATTTTAATTATATAAGGTTATGTGGACCAAGTGTGGTTGAGTTAGTGTTAAATTTGTTCTTTTTGTTAGGTCAAAGTAGTTCATTTTGGCTCATTAATGACATTGGAATTGATAATGTGGTCAAGTGGAAAGTTCATGTATTTCATTTCTTTAGGTTCCTATGATACCCTAAGAGGTATAACTAGGGTTAGTTGGGTCAGATTAGTGTCAAAACACTTGAAAATTGAAAATATGTAAAAGATATCAAAATGTTGCTATGCAACATTAGCAACTTTTAAAAGTTGCTGACAACATTTTTTGTTGTCTTGAGGGTTTCGAGGTTTAAGTTTTTTTTGAACCCATCCAAGGATTTTGACATGTGTTTTGAGGGAATATAAGGAAGGAAAACCCTAATTTGTAGGGTTAGAGTTCATTGTACAGATTTTTTGGTTTTGGAGCCAAGAGCTTTTGAATGACAGAGTAGCAGAATTGAAGGATTTGGTTATTTTCTTGTTGTGCATGTATTATATTGAGTAATATGATATCTGGATGCCATTTTTGGGCATATTTTAAAGAGTTTTTAGTAGTTAGTTTTCTCTGTAATTACTTTCTTTTTGGTTTTTGTAAATTAGTTTGTTTTAGACAGTTCACTGTCCAGTTCTGACAGAGAGGCAAAGATGTGGACCTAACTCCATTTTCCACCATTGGTTCTACATGAACACTTGGGAATGGAGAGTAGGTTCATGGAGCTTTAAGAATCTGGAAGGAGGAGCTCTGGAAGTGCATGCAATGATTTTTAAGGTCTTGCCCTAGGTGAGCTGAATGAGAAGCCCGACTAGGAAGACCAAGTACAAGTTAGTGTAAAATTGCAGGAGGCTATTGTCATGAGCCAAGAAGGCCATGGATGTAATGCATGATATTGTGTAGGTACTCAAGAATGTGGAGGGCTGCGCAAGAATTCATCTTACTAATTTTTGAAGCCAAAGACCCTAGACTGGTCTAAAAACAAGGAAGAAGCCTTATTTCAGAAACAAGGTGTATGGATACAGTTGGACCCTGTAACCTAGAAAATATTGGTGGGTTTTTGCCTTACATGTGAACTGCCAAAATATTTATGGGGGTTCTTTGAGAAGTCTTAGCTATATTAGAGATTTCCTAGATTTAAGGAGGCCTAATTTTCAAAAAGGCTACAAGGTCTAAATCTTAGGAATCTAGAGCTCGATTGGTAAGTGAATATCCTTGGAAATTTGAGACCCCATCTTGGAGTCAAGAATGGAGTTAAATGAATCCCTTGACCTCCTACAACTCAAATCAATGGTTAGGGCTTGGAAGGTGTAAATGTGAAGAGTTCTTGTAGAGAACAAAGTGTTGGAACCTGAAAAGATAGGTAGATTCTTGGTAGAGGGAAGAAGTGTATCTTTCCAAGTGTTAGAGGGTGGATTGAGGAACCCTAAGAGGTCCTAGGAGTGACCTAAGAAGAGTTCAAGAAAACTCATTTAGGTATCCAAGTTTCTCCCTATCAACTAACAATTCCTTTTTCAACCAAATGAGATTTCTAATTAATACAATTAGTTGCATATTTAGCCTTCAATCATGCATTTTGTTATCTATCAATTGGGCAAGTTAGTGATTAAATTATCTATGTCATGTAGTGAATCAAAAATAAATTAGTCTAAGTCATCTTTCTAATTAGTCTAGTCCCAATTGATCATGGCCATTTCTATCAGTCAAACCCCGTTAATTTGAATTATCGCTTTAAGTTTATAATTCTATAAAAGAAGGTAATTTATCACAATTTTAATAATTATAACTCTTGAATATTCATGTTGTCAGTCTAAATGAAAATTTGGCAGCCCACATTGCATTGAAAATGAGAGAAACAAGTGAGAGACATTGGTAAATTGTGTGCAATTTTAGTTATGATCGAATATCATTTTGAATTGTGTATTATTAAATTTTTTTTATCTCTCTTAGATAGGTAGGATTTAGCACTTCGATTAGAACATTTTTGTTTTCTTATGTATCCTTTAGTTCTTATTTCATATTACATATTTCCCAACAATTTTCCCACCTATACAAGAAGCAAGAATATACCTCCACAAGACTACATCTAGAATCTTGTAAAAGAGATAAGTCACAAGAGCCAGTTGTCCTACCCAGCTTAGTCAACCCTAGGATAGTTCATAATTCAAGCATAGGTTCACAATAATCTTTATTTTTCATTTATATATTTCCTTTATAGTTCTAAATTTTTTTAATACTCATTTTTAGATTTAATCCTAAATCCCTAACCTTTTGATTTATCATATCTCTCATCTACAAGCAACAAAATAATAAAAGAACTAAGTTTATTGATACTGAATTTTCTCTCTTGGACATACAAAGTCAATCATACTTACCCCTTGGAGGCTTAATATTCTAAAAAGATAAGGAAACAAGATTCTCAACCAGATTTGTTTACCCTCTTTATGTCTATCACATTTTGGTGATCACAACCTTCTTTTAGAGCTTGACCCCTCTTGCATTGCATTAGTTTAGATGTGTATGTTCATTTTTCTTTCCAAAAATAATAAAAAGTTCAAAAATATTTCCTTTCATGAATTGTTATATGTCTTTAGTTTAGGGTTATTTGATACTTTCTTTCATTATAAATTAGCTTATTTTATCGAAAGTTTTCCTTTCCTTAGAGTAGAAAAATGTTAGATTTATTTTTGCAAGACTTTTCTACCAATAATGAGATATTTAGTATTGATGAATTTTATATGTTAGATGAAGCCCTTTCTGAATCCATTTCTATTATGTTTGAATTGTCTGTGACTTCTAAACCATATTTTTGCCAAATATTGATTAATATGATACATGTGACTGATTATAAAAATAAAACTAAAAAACCTAAATTTGTTGTCCATCTTTGTCAAGATACTCATTATCCAACAAAAAACCTAATGATGATTTTTAAAGGTGGCATCAATCTAATATCTCTTAAAATCCTAATAAGCCTTTGATAGTTGTTAAAGTAGGAATACTAAATGCTTTGAATTTTATAAAAACAATTACCCTAAACTAAAATGAAATTACACATAAATACATCAAAATAAATAATAGACAACCTAACAATCTAGTTATACATACTTTTCTTCCAGATTCAGAATTAGGGATTCCTTCTATACCTTGTCTTCCTCAATATATTTTAAAGGTGTACAATGGGGAAATGGAAGAGATTAAAATACGTAGATCACTCCTCCTATTCACATTTCACATTTGGAAGGAAAATTACACACTAGCCTTAAGCAGAGACTCGAGAGTTGAATGACACAATGATCCTCTACTAAATATGTATTGATGAAAATGGAAATGATAGGAAAATGCATTGTAAATAATAAATTAGGATAGTTATTGAAAATTTGAAATGATAGACTAATAGAGACTCATAAAGATCTAAAATGTATATAAATAGAAATGAAAAAGTAGACCTGACATGTACCTTAAATTTGTCAATAGAATGTAGGGTACATGGTGGAAATGGTGACCTATAACTGGGGATAGAAGGAAAATAATGATTTGTACCTGGTGCTTTTGATTGAATTTTCAAGGGATCTTCTAACAGTTTTTTATCATTATGGATCTTGCTTGATGGCTTTGTAACTTGTTCCTACACATACAAAAATGTGGGAAAATCTTGGATAAAGGGGTTTTCCTTAGTCAAACCCATGTTTAGGAATCAACCTTGAAATAAAATAAAGAAAATTATTCTATCATCTACAAAAGGCTAGATCTATAAAATGAAGTATATCATACGTTGAAAATGTAAATGCTTCATTGAATATGATCAAATATTTTGATGCAATAGTGATGCAGGAGCTTCAGAGGGCCATAAATTTTGACTCGGATGTGGGTTTTGGCTGAAATTTTACAGGAAGATGCGTGAAGAAGAGTTAATGGAAATTCTATCTTAGCTATCTCTATTGGTGGCCATTTCGACCTTTTTTCGGGAGCCTAAAATTTCATCTTGACCTCCAAAATTGGCTTTTTCTATTTCTTTTTAATTTTTTGAGTTGTTTTTTGTAATAAATCTGAAATAGTGTTTCTTTTTTGTGGGTTAGTTGACAATTCATCTTGCCTTAGCTGGGAGATTTTATTGGGAAAAATTGGGATTCATAGGATGAGTTTTGAGAATTACCAGAAATGGAAAAATCTATTTTTCCTGAAAATCTACCAAATATGGTAATTTTTGGAATTGTAATAAGTAGGAGTTTTATTTCATTCTAGAGGTAGAATTGGTTGGAGAAGTTAATGAATAATTTGAATTTTGTAATCTTTTGTTGCGTATTTTCTAAGTAATTACTCTTAAGGGTTTTAGTGCTACATCATTTGGTATCAAGGGAGGACGATGGCTGGAAGAGGAAGAGGAAGAGGAAGAGGTAGAGGTCTTACCCAAACATAGAGAGATATGATAAGCTTGCAATGAAAAGTAGCAGAACTCACGAACCGATTGGAAAACCAAGAATTACAAAGAGAAGAAGATGAATCTGATGGAGAGGCCAACCAAGGAGCTAAAGGAATAGAAGAAGGATGAGAAGAAGCATTGAGTTTTGAAGAGAGGTTTCTCAACATCTTGGAGGCAAAAAATGAAGTGATCAAGGTTGATGTTTCAAACTCTTCAGGTAGTCTTAGGCCAGAGGAAGTGATAGACTGGTTAAATGAGATGTGAAATTTTTTTGAATGGATGTCTATGACAAAAGAAAAGAAGATGAGGTTTTCATGCACCAAGCTAAAGGGACATGCGATGATCTGGTGGGATCATCTCCAAAATGAAAGAACAAAGAAAGGGAAGGATAAAATCAAGAAATGGAGAAAAATCTGAGAGAAAAATTCTTACTTGTGGATTATGCTCAAACACTCTTTCGAAGGTTTGAGAATTTGAAATAGAACTTGTCTTCTGTTCAAGATTATACAAATGAATTTCACAAGTTGTCCATCCATATAGAACATCAAGAAAGTAATGAAAAGATGGTTGTAAGGTATTTAAATGGATTGAAATACACTATTCAGGATGAGCTAAGCATGCATCAGATCAACTATATGGAGGATGCCTATCAGTTGGCTCTAAAGGCTGAAGAAAAAAAAACTAGGCAGTACAATCAGAGGAATAGAGGAGGACAAAGAGGTACATCAACTCCATTTTGAGGAGGCTCAAGTTCCAGTTAAGCGAGTGAGAAACAAGAAGAAACCCGTTCGAATCCATAGAATCAACAAAGAGGAAGGGGGTTTCAACGTGGTATAGGCTATGGTAATAGAAGAGGATGGGAAGGCTAGAGAATACCATTCACTTGTTTTAGATGTGGAAAAGAAGGACACATGGCCTTCGAGTGTTCCAATTTTAACATGCAAGATGGAAATCAAGGAGGGCCATCCAGAGTGAACCTAGCCTAGGTTGACAATGAAGGATTATAACAAGAATTTCTCCAAATATTGGAGAAAGTCTCATGATGAGGAGGACAATTATTAATCCAAAAATAGAAGATATAGAGGAGAAAGGCATTGATGATTCATGGCTTAGAACTAGCATATTTAGAACAAGATGTACCGTAGGTGGAAAGCTATGTCAAGTAATTGTTGATGGAGGCAGTTGTGAGAACATGGTTTCTAAAGAAATGGTGGAGAAACTAAATCTCTAGTGTGAAAAGCACCCTCATCCCTATCGGGTAGCATGGTTCAAAAAGGGAAATTAATTTATAGTAGATAAGTGGTGCCTTGTTAAATTTTCCATAGGAAAGGTCTACAAGGATGATTTATGGTGTGATGTGATTCCAATGGATGCATGCCATCTCCTATTAGGTCACCCCTAGCAGTATGATAGAAAGGTTATTCATAATGGAGAGAATAATAATTACACCTTCTGGAAGGATGGATCTAAGGTAATCTTGTTACCTATTAGGAATGAAGGAAAAGCTAAAAGAATGCTATTTGAAAAGGAACTTGTCAAGGAGATGAAAGTAACAGGGTGTTGTTACGCATTGGTAGTGCAAAGAGGGAAAGAGGAGGACTTGATAATACCGCCAGAAGTGGCCATGGTGTTGGAAAATTATTTAGATATCATTCTAGAGGAACTACCTAATAAGGCTCCCCCCAAAACAAGATATCCAACATCATATTGATCTTATCCCAGGAGAAAGTCTTCCTAATCAAGCGGATTATAGAATGAGTCTGACACAACACGCAGAACTAAACAAACAAGTAACTGATCTCATACATAAAGGGTTAGTGTAGGAAAGCATGAGCCCCTATGTTGTACCAGCATTAATAATCCCAAAGAAGGATGGAACATGGAGGATGTGGGCATACAGTCGAGCAATCAATAGGATAAACATCAGGTATCATTTTCCTATCCCTCATTTGGATGTTCTTGCTGGAGCATAACCTTTCACTAAGATTGATCTACAAAGTGGGTACCATCAAATCCACATTTGAGAATAGGATGAATGGAAAACTACTTTCAAAACAAGGGATGGTTTGTATGAATGGAAGGTTATGAATTTTTTTTTATCAAATGCACCTAGCACTTTTATGAGACTCATGAATACTGTGTCGCATCCCTACATTGGAAAGTTTGTAGTAGTTTATTTTGATGATATAGTAATTTTTAGTAACAGAAGGGAAGAACATCTGGAACACTTAAGGATCATATTGGGGGTATTAAGAAGAGAGAAACTATGTGCTAATTTGAAGAAGTGTAGTTTCATGCAAGCAAGCCTGGTTTTTCTGGGATTCATCTTTTCTACAGACGGTATCAGTATGGATCCAGAGAAAGTTCAAGTCATTCTTGAATGACGTAGTCCACGTAGTATCACCAAGGTGAGAATTTTTCATGGCTTGGCTACTTTCTATAGAAAGTTCATTCATAATTTCAGCAGCATTGCAGCACCTGTGACAGATTTCACTAAGGGTTGAGAGTTTTCATGGACCAAAGAGGGTGAAGAGAGTTTCCAGTACCTAAAGAAGAGGGTCACTCAAGCTCCTATATTGGCCTTACCATATTTTGATAAACTATTTGAAGTGGACTGTGATGCCTCACATGTGGGAATTGGTGCTCTACTCAACCAAGAAGGTAAGCCTGTTGCTTTTTTTAGTAAAAAATTGAATGATGTGCGAATGAAATATTCCACATATGATACAAAGTTCCATGCAATTTTTCAAGATCTAAGACATTGGAAGCATTATCTGGTACCCAAATAATTTGTGTTGTTTACAAACCATATTTCTCTAAAATACCTAAACACACAAAAGAAATTGAACACTAGACATGAAAAATGGGTCTCTTTCCTCCAAGGGTTTACTTTTGTTTTGAAGCATAAATCAGGGAAAAAAAATCAAGTTGCAGATGCCTTGAGCAGACGTGTTATGCTTCTGACCATCATGGAAACATAAGTAGTTGGCTTTGATGCAATCAAGGACTTGTATGAATTTGATAGTGACTTTTGGGAAGTTGTTGACCAATTGAAGAATCCAGTACCTGGGCACACAAACACTATTCAAGGTGAGTATCTTATGCAAGATGGTTATTTATTCAAGGGAAAATAGTTGTGCGTTCCTGTAGGCTCAATGAGGGAAAATATTTTTAGATAATTTCATAGTAGTGGTATGGCTAGGCATTTTGGGAAGGATAAAATAATAGCCTTGGTAGAAGATAAGTACTACTAGCCAAAGATGAAGATAGATATCACCAGATTTGTGGAAAGGTGTTAAATCTATCAAGTAGCCAAAGGGCACTCCTAGAACACTGGTTTGTACATACCATTGCCTAGACCAATAAGACCATGGATAGACTTGAGTATGTATTTTCTATTGGGACTACCACATATACATCAAGGTGATGACTCTATCTAAGTTGTAGTTGTGGATAGATTCTCAAAAATGGCTCATTTCATTGCTTGTAAGACACCTAGTGATGCCACTAGGGTGGCCTCAGTTATTCTTTTCTTAAATAGTGAGATAGAACAAGGTTCCAAAAACAATTACCTCTGATCAGGACACTAAGTTATTGAGTCATTTCTGGAGGACCTTATGGAAAAAGATTGGGACAAAGTTACAGTTTAGTAGTGCTTATCATCCACAAACTGATGGGCAAACATAATTGGGCAATCAAAGTTTGGGTAATTTGTTGCAATGTATTTTTGGAGGGAAGCTCAAACAATGGGATTTGGCATTACCCCAGGCAGAATTTTCTTATAACATCTCTGTGAATAGGTCAACTGGTAAGTCACCATTTCAATTTTTTTATGGTTGAAATCCTTAGGGTGTTCTCAATTTGGTGCAAATTCCCTTGGGTGACAGAGTTAGTGCTGATGGAGAAGCCTTTGCTGAAGAACTCTTCTAGTTGCAGAAAGATATAAGAAATAAGGTACAAGACAACAATGAGCGGTATAAAGCTTCTACATATGCTACTAGAAGGTATCAGGTTTTTAGTGTAGGTGATCTAGTGATGGTTTATCTATGAAAGGAGAGGTTTCCTACCGGGACTTATCACAAACTGAAATATAATAAAATTGGTCCCTGCAAGATTCTGAAGAATAATGATAATGCTTATGAGGTAGAGCTTCTCAGTGGTTTTGATATTTCTCCTTTGTTTAACAGCTCTGATTTATATACTTTCCATGGTTATGATGCCTCTATTGAAAATGAGGATGAGGTGGATTGGAGACACACTGTCCCAATCAAGAAAAAGGAAAAGGTCACACAAGTTCTAGACAAGAGCACAATTCAAACTCGTCAAGGTGACTACCACAAATATCTTGTGTAGTGGGAAGGATTGGAACCAACATATAGCACCTTGATTACAGAATGGGATTTGAAGAAGCTAGATGAGCCTAAATGAAAGCAGTTTGAGAATCAGAACTTGCAGGAGCTGCGTTCTTTTCAAGCAAGGGAGAATGATGCGGGAGCTTCAGAGGGTCATAACTTTTGACTCGAATGTGGGTTTTGGCTGAAATTTTACAGGAAGATGCATGAAGAAGAGTTAATGGAAATTCCAGCTTAGCTATCTCAGTTGGTGGCTTTTTTGACCTTTTTTTGGGATCCTAAAATTTCATCTTGACCTCCAAAATTGGATTTTTCTATTTCTTTCCAGTTTTTTAAGTTTTGTTTTTTGTAATAAATTTGAAATCGTGTTTCTGATTTTGTGGGTTAGTTGCCAATTCATCTTTCCTTAGTTGGGAGCTTTTCTTAGGAAAATGGGATTCATAGGATGAGTTTTGAGAATTACCAAAAATGGAAAAAATATGTTTTTCCTAAAAATCTGCCAAATATGGTAATTTTTAGAATTGTAATAAGTAGGAGTTTTATTTCATTCTAGAGGTAGAATTGGTTGGAGAAGTTAATGAAGAATTTGAATTTTGTAATCTTTTATTGCATATTTTTTGAGTAATTACTCTTAAGGGTTTTAGTGCTACATCAAATAGCTTTGACTAAACTGAAAAAACCTAAAAGTAAATCATTAAAGACAAAACCTTATTAAATAGATGTTGTAATTCACCACAATGTTTGATTGTGGATAAGAGCGCAAAGACTTGAATGAATGCATGTGAATGTGGATCTTCTTCGTTAATAGAAAAAAACTTCGCTTGGCCTCCAATGGGGAAATAAGCTAGATCTATGGAAGAAAACACCTTGGATACTTCAAAATAATGAATACTGAAACTATCTTGAACTTAATTTTTCTTCCTTGCACTTGATAGCTTTAATGGTTGATTTATGGAATAATTTAATAAATATCTATGCACTTGATCATAGATTAGTGTTTATGGATGCCAAAATGAGGATATATAGGTGTTTATATACATATCACAACATTATAGGAGTTAAAATTTAAGAAGGCTGACCACGGGGCTAAATTTCCCACCAAAACCATGGCATGGATCTTCAAGTGAAATTTGGGTGGTCCAATAATTAGGGATAGGACACCAAAGGTGTCTAGTACCACAAAAATAATTCCACTAGTATCCTTCAACTTTGAGAATGAGTCAAGATTTGGTTAGGCTGCTAGGGAAACTGGTGCAAGAGCACCTATTTACAAGGAAAAGATCCAAGAGGTTCCAAAGAAGGAAAATATAATAACATGATACATTTTATTTCACTTTATTTCATTAGGTCATGTGTGATGTATTGAGTCCATTGATGTAAGGCTAAATGAGCCATTTTGTCAAAATTGTCCATTTGGGGTATAGATTGGTCAAATAGGTCAAATGTTGTAAAACCATCCATGGAAGGGTGGAAATGATGTAAAAGGTCATTAATATGTGTTTTTCATGTGTTTCTAAGGCTATTACAAAGTTTTAAGATCATTGGGTTAAAGTTGCAAAAGTTGTCAACTTCACAACAAAAGTTGTCAAGCAAAAATGTTGTCAAAATGCAAAAGAAGGTGAAAAGTGGTTTCCATCAGTTTTGAAGGTAGTTAGAGAGGTTTTTAATTTAAAAAAACTTTATATATAATTGTATTTTCAAACTAAATCATTATGTAAAGTTGGAGAAGGATTGGAAAGCATTGAAAGCATTTTGGTATCATATTTTCATTGTTCATTCTATTATTTTGTTGCCTTGAAAGCTTTCCCTCTTGTTTCCAGGCCTTGTATGGAAATGTAAAGTCTTGAAGCAAGTGTATTTCTATTATGATATTTTATAATAGTGCGTAATCTTTCCATTCCTTTTGATTTGAGTTTATTTCGTGTAATTTTGAGAAAGTTATGAGAGTTTTGGTGAAAACCGTTTGTAACTGTCCAAAACCCTGATTCACGAAAAAATAGTTTTGAAAGGATCATCATAACTTATTATTTAACTGTTGAATCTTTCTGTAAGTTTCACAACCATTCTCTAACTTGAATTTCTATAATCAGACTGGAGAGATTGTCTTTGTTATCAATATTGGTAGAGTTATTAATGACTGTTTATGACTGTATTATCATGATCAGAATACAATAAATTTCATAGTTGAACAAATGTAATGCTTCAATCCATAGATTGATTAAACTAAGTTGAGAAATTATTTTGATGGTGAGTGTGGTATGATCCTTGAAGGATTATTTTACGGATCTTTAGATTGGTGGACTGTAGGTGTTGAAGAAGTCTTTGATAGAGGAACCTATCATTTATGTTATGTTTCACTGAATTAGAGATGTTATTTGCCTCTAACAAGTTGTTCATTTGAGTGAAAGGATATTGGATCAAAAAAGATCCTAGAAGGTTTATGAGTTTTCCATGATTCTCTGCATCATATTTTTAACAGATTTTGAGGATCTTGAGTGTGTGGGTAGAGCACCAAGGGAGGCAATCCACACAAGGACTTTCAGTTTGTTTATTTGATTCTTGCTTATAGAGCTGTGGTTGCAGGTGCTCGTCCACTAGCTGCAAGTAGGAAGACATGAAGGTTTTTCATGGGCCCATAGGAGATGGTCCAAGGGCCTAAGGAAGAGGTCCATGGTTTCAAAAATTCTTGGGGAGAGAGGCAAAGATGAGAACTCTTGGGTGAGGTGAGAGAGTTGTTGTAGCAGCATTGGATAATGAACAAGAGTTTGGAGCAGCACCATGAGTCAAGATTTAGTTAGGCTGCTAGGGAAACTGGTGCAGGCGGACCTATTTACAAGGAAAAGATCCAAGAGGTTCCAAAGAAGGAAAATATAATAACATGATACATTTTATTTCACTTTATTTCATTAGGTCATGTGTGATGTATTGAGTCCATTGATGTAAGGCTAAATGAGCCATTTTGTCAAAATTGTCCATTTGGGGTATAGATTGGTCAAATAGGTCAAATGTTGTAAAACCATCCATGGAAGGGTGGAAATGATGTAAAAGGTCATTAATATGTGTTTTTCATGTGTTTCTAAGGCTATTACAAAGTTTTAAGATCATTGGGTTAAAGTTGCAAAAGTTGTCAACTTCACAACAAAAGTTGTCAAGCAAAAATGTTGTCAAAATGCAAAAGAAGGTGAAAAGTGGTTTCCATCAGTTTTGAAGGTAGTTAGAGAGGTTTTTAATTTCAAAAAACTTTATATATAATTGTATTTTCAAACCAAATCATTATGTAAAGTTGGAGAAGGATTGGAAAGCATTGAAAGCATTTGGTATCATATTTTCATTGTTCATTCTATTATTTTGTTGCCTTGAAAGCTTTCCCTCTTGTTTCCAGGCCTTGTATGGAAATGTAAAGTCTTGAAGAAAGTGTATTTATATTATGATATTTTATAACAGTGCGTAATATTTCCATTCCTTTTGATTTGAGTTTATTTCATGCAATTTTGAGAAAGTTATGAGAGTTTTGGTGAAAACCATTTGTAACTGTCCAAAACCCTGATTCACGAAAAACCAGTTTTGAAAGGATCATCATAACTTATTATTTAACTGTTGAATATTTCTGTAAGTTTCACAACTATTCTCTAACTTGAATTTCTATAATCAGACTAGAGAGATTTTCTTTGTTATCAATATTGGTAGAGTTATTAATGACTGTTTATGACTGTATTTTCATGATCAAAATACAATAAATTTCATAGTTAAAAAAATGTAATGCTTCAATCCATATATTGATTAAACTAAGTTGAGAACTTATTTTGATGGTGAGTGTGTTATGATCCTTGAAGGATTATTTTATGGATCTTTAGATTGGTGGACTATAGGTGTTGAAGAAGTCTTTGATAGAGGAACCTATCATTTATGTTATGTTTCACTGAATTAGAGATGTTGTTTGCCTCTAACAAGTTGTTCATTTGAGTGAAAGGATATTGGATCAAAAAAGATCCTAGAAGGTTTATGAGTTTTCCATGATTCTCTGCATCATATTTTTATCATATTTTGAAGATCTTGAGTGTGTGGGTAGAGCGCCAAGGGAGGCAATCCACACAAGGACTTTCAGTTTGTTTATTTGATTCTTTCTTATAGAGTTGTGGTTGCAGGTGCTTGTCCACTAGCTACAAGTAGGAAGACATGAAGGTTTTTCATGGGGACATAGGAGATGGTCCAAGGGCCTAAGGAAGAGGTCCATGGTTTCAAAAATTCCTGGGGAGAGAGGCAAAGAGGTGAACTCCTGGGTGAGGCAAGAGGGTTGTTGTAGCAGCATTGGATAATGAACAAGAGTTTGGAGCAGCACCATGAAAGGCATCCATATGAACTCCATTGAAGGGAGTCAAGAGAGCTTGGTTGAAGAATGATTTATAAAAGGCATCAAGTAGATGAAAATATGGAAAGAATATTGAAGAGGAAAATATGAAGATAATGACAAAGGCATAAAAGGAAATGATGTGTTTCTAGTTTCTTTTTCCAAGGGACTTGAAAAGCTTTCAAGGTTGGCAGTATGGTGCAAGAGCACCTAATTACAAGGAAAATCTCCAAGAGGTTACAAAGAAGGAAAATATAATAACATGATCCATTTTATTTCACTTTATTTCATACGGTCATGTGTGATGTATTGAGTCCAATGATCTAAGGCTAAATGAACCATTTTGTCAAAATTGTCATAATTGTCCATTTGGGGCATAGATTTGTCAAATAGGTAAAATGATGTAAAACCATCCATGGAAGGGTTTAAATGATGTAAAAGTTCATTAATATTTGTTTTTTATGTGCTTATAAGGCTATTAAAAAATTTTAAGATCATTGGGTTAAAGTTGAAAAATTTGTCAACTTGACAAGAAAAGTTGTCAAGCAAAAATGTTGTCAAAATCCAAAAGAAGGTGAAAAGTGGTTTCCATCAGTTTTAAAGGTATTTAGAGAGGTTTGGAATGTAAAAGGATTTATATATAATTGTATTTTAGAACCAAATAATTATGTAAATTTGGAGAAGGATTGGAAAGCATTGAAAGCATTTTGGTATCATATTTTCATTGTTCATTCTATTGTTTTGTTGTCTTGAAAGTTTTCCATCTTGTTTCCAGGCCTTGTAAGGCCATGTTAAGTCTGGAAACAAGTGTATTTGTATTATGATATTTTATAACAGTTAATAATATTTCCATTCCTTTTTATTTGAGTTTATTTCATGCAATTTTGAGAAAATTATGAGAGTTTTGGTGAAAATCGTTTGTAACTGCCCAAAACCCTGATTCACAAAAACCAGTTTTGGAAGAATCATCATAACATATTATCTAACCATTGGATCTTTCTCTAAGTTTCAAAAAAAAATTTTTACTTACATTTCTATAATTTGACCAGAGAGATTGGCTTGGTTATCAATATTGGTAGAGTTATTCATGACAGTTTATGACTGTATTTTCATTACCAGAATATAGTAAATTTCATAGTTGAACAAATGTAATGCTTCAATCCATAGATTGATTAAACTAAGTTGAGAAGTTATTTTTATAGTGAGTATGGTATGATCCTTGAAGGATTATTTGATGGATGTTTGGATTGATGGAATGTAGGTGTTGAAGAACTCTTTGATAGAGGAACCTTTCATTTATGTTATGTTTCACTGATTTAGAGATGTTATTTGCCTCTAACAAGATGTTCATTTGCCTCTAACAAGATGTTCATTTGAGTGAAATGATATTGGATCAAAAAATATCCTAGAAGGTTTATGAGTTTACCATGATGCTTTGCATCAGAAACAAGCTAAATGTCAGATTTCTAAGTACAACTCATTTTTCGGTCTAGACAGACCTCACAGAGTACACAAATAAATAATTAGGGCCTACGTGATGAAATGAATTATTGGATTGGAGGAAAAATAGAGGAGTACACTTAGAAATAAGGGCTAACCTTGATGTTGACCAAGACTGAAAATGATAGAGGACCCATATTTTTATTTAGGTATCCATTAAGTATCATATGATGTCCTACTATATAAACCACACTAAGGTGTGCAAAAACCAATCCTTAAATAGTAAAAAATTAGGTTCTTATAATTTAGGATGATAAATTTAAACCCATGTTTATCAATATTTTGAGATAAACTCATTCTTATGGTAAATGAAGATGAGAGAAAGTGAGATGACGATGGGTGAGTTACAAAGAGATAAGATATCAATAAGTTTGAGGATGCAAGCCCCCCAAAAATGATCTCAACTTTAAAATTAATGCACAAGGGCACAAAAAAAAAACATAAAAAAAGGAAATGTAAAGAAAAACAAAAACACAAAGGGGTTAGTACTAAAATACAAGTCCAAATCAACTAGTAGAAGATACCTAGATTCAAAACATCTCAAAAACTAATAGCATATTAAGAAAGCTATTGTAAGAGCATAATTGACCACATAAAAAGGAAAAGAGTATCACCAAAGAAGAGACAAAAATATATGATCTAACCCACTAGCACAACTGTGAGAGTATGGAAAGAAAGAGAGGATCCGTATATAGAATAGACTAGAAAGTTGTATTTTGCTAGGTGATTCATGGAAGAAGAAGAGAAGGAGAAGAGTAGAAATGCTAATAACAAGTATTATTATTTTTCCACTCATCCCAAGGAGAAGAGAAGGGATAATTCATTGTCTAGAAAGTTATTTTATACTAGTCAATTCTTCCTTGACAAATTTGTGTATGCGGGTAGCTTATGAAAACTTTGTGCTCGGGGGGAGACTTAGAAAGTTTTCATAAGGGGTAGATTATGGGATCATCCCTATGAAAATATTTCTTTGAATGGGTATCCAAACATAAATAAAAATTACCAATATTAAGGAAATCATTTTCTCTTTAGGGATCCAAAAAGAAACAAAAGTGACCAGTCCTAAGGAAAGGATTGTGTTCTTGGGGATTCAAGAGAAAAAAGTGACCATTCATAACAAAATAATTGTACAAGGGAGGTCATCTTTATGACCCTCCTCGTGATGATGAAATAGGACTATGGTGGAATCATGAGGAAAATAGAACAATGATCCTTACTTCCAACTACAAGAAGATATTCTTAAAATAACAATATATGCTATAGCCCTAGAAAATAGTGAAAATTGTTGTTAGCTAAGGAAATAGATAATCATTAAAGGATGTTATCGAAGTGGAAAGAAACCATGGAAAGGAAGTGATCTTGGTTTTATGACATATGCCTTCAAGAGGATTTATTGAAAAAAGATATAATATTCAACACAAATACAGAAGAGAATAATAATATACTCGTTTAGCCCACCATTACTAGGTGAAAAAGGGATTATTAATGAAGGATGAGACACTTTAATCCGTAAAGTAAGAGAATTTTTTTAAGATGATCATAGTTTAAAAGTAAGGAAGAGGTTTTTATCAAGGACACACACACCTCTTACATAAGAGAGAATCTTAAATAAAAAAAAAATCATTCCTTATAGACAAGGAATTTTATGTCATAAAAGAATGTCGCTATACTAAGGAAAGTTGATCCTTAGAAAAAAGGAAGAGGAAAATGAGAAAATTAAACATTTCCCCCCAAATGTGAAGGCTAAGAGAAATATAGTAATTGTACACCCTTAGTGATAGTCCTGTTATAATAGAAACACACTTTCAAGAAAAAATAAGTTGTGAACCAGGATATAAATCTCCAAGAGAAGATCCTATTGTAAAAAAAAAAAACATTATGTAAGAAAGGGCATCAGACCATAAGATAAACAAGTTGATAAAAGGGAGAATGAATGATGTGTATAAGAAACAACATGCAATCCCTAAATGGAAGATCATTTTATGATAGATGTGTCTCTTTAAGGCATGTAATAGATTGTTGAGAAAAGATGTTAGTATCTTGCGTGAAACAAAGAATTCCATAACACAAATCATATACCACTATAAAACAATACAAAACCATAAAGATTATATGAGAAGAGAGAAAGAGAAGGATGTCACATTATGCGAACCTAGTGGACAATTCATTTATACAAGATATATAATTCAAAACAAGGAAGAGGTCTCTAAAGAAGGACATCAAATCCATTAAAGAGGAATATACTAAACAAATAAATCCATGTATGGAATAACATCATATTATAAAATATATAACTAATAAAGATATAATGGATCTTGTGAAAGATGAATAATAGATGAGATGGAGAGTTTTTTCCCTCAAGGTGAGGAGACAAGAGAGGCAACCTATTATGATGCTCATAATGCACGTCAAAGAAAAGAGTCCGCAACAATGTAAGCTTCTAAATTTACATAATGGAGAGAAACATAATAGGATAAAATAAATGCTAATGTATGTCTTTGATATAAAGAAAAAGAATAAGATCTATTTTTATAGAGAGAAGAGATCCATCTAAAGAATCTTGTGCAAATTGTATAAATTCAATACAATTATAAAGAAAGTGTTTATTTATTTGATGAAAAAGACATACAAATTCACTATTGATAGTTCTATGATTCCTTGGAAAATTTCTACAAGTAAAAAAACTAATTAGGATCATATTTAATTATCCAAAAGATTCTCCTTGCTAAAGCCTATCAATCAACAAAAGGAGGTGTGATGATAGATGATGTTTGTAAAAGAATGCCAAGAGGAGGTTTATATTGTGATGAATAAGGATTAAAAAATTTAAAGTAACGTATTGAGGTATAAAACCTAGACCACACCTAGTGACATGTATAAGAGGATTTATAGGAACATTGATACCTTGTTCAATAATGTTGAGACCTAATCCATTGTAACCTTATTGAGTAGTGATGTAATATCCAACATGTACTTGGGTTTTAATGTAGAGGGTGACGGGTCTTCATCTTGAGATTCATATAAATGTGTGGTATAAAGATAAATAAGAGGATAACTATTCTCTTTAGGGAGATTCCTATCACTATTCTTATCATCTTTAGGTGGGGAGACAAAGGAAGGTTTATCAATATCTTCTTGTGTAATTAGTATTATTGGAGAATAATCATCAAGACAATGCTTAACATTAGAGTTATGAATAATTCTTTTATTAATGGAAGATTTCTTAAGATCATCCAAAGAATTGCATAAACTAGCTTTCCAAAGACTTTCCAATAAGGTGAATTAAGAAGGAGAGGATCTAGGTCTCACTATGATGAGATAATTAGGAGCTAGATCACTATTATTAATAGGAACTATAGGATTATGATTAGGAAGATTTATAATAGTATTTTTTTAGGTTCACTCACAAAGAGAATTATCTAATTAACATATTTTATGCCCTCTGTTAAAAATTGAATGATAAAGCCACATGGAATATTGATAAAATATTTGAAATATGCCTTATAATAAATAACATTATTGGATAAACTCATAATTCCATATGCAATAATACCACAAAGGAATGAAAACATCATGAAATGGAAGAAACTAGCATTCACTCCATGCAATTGATAAAGATAAGTAAGAAGAAATGTAACAACATAGGTTATCACACACCAATCTAACTTAGTAAACTCAATCAATGTTAACAAAATTTAATAATACACTTAATGAGATCTAACAAAAAAATTGAATGGAAATGTAATGAGGTGGGTTCACCAAAATATACAGTGGGAAAAGAGAAGCAACACAAATAGGTAGATCAATCACTGTTTTCCACATGTGCACATCTAGGAGGGAATCATCCCACTAAGCTTTAGAAGAGACTCAAGCACTGAAGGGGAAGGTGGTCATTTGCTAAATATGTATTGATGAAAGTAGAAATGATAAGAAGATGTACAATGTAAATTATAAATTAGGCAAGTTACTAAAAAACTTGATATAACAAACTGATATAGACTGACAGAGAGTTGAAATGTACAAAAATGGAAATGAGAAAGGAGATCTGGCCTATGGATAAAATTTGGAAACAAAATGTGGGGTATAGGATAGGAATGGTGACCTGTACTTGGGGAAAAATGACAATGGTGATCTATACCTAGTATTTTTGACTAAACTATCAATATATCTTCCAACAGTATCTAATCTTTTTGGATCTTATTAGATGGATCTGTAACTTGTTCCTACATAGAGAAAAATAGGGAATAAAACTAGATAAAGGGGTTTTCCTTAGTCAAACCCTTGTTTAGGAATCAATGTTGAAATGAATTGAAATAAAGGAAAGTGTGTTGTCATGTAGCAGAGGATAGATCTAGAATATGAAGTATATGATACCTTAGAAATGTAAATACTTCTTTAAATGTCATGAAATATGTTGATGCTATAGCTTTGACTAAACACAAAAACCTAAAAGAAAATCATGAATGACAAAACCATATCGAATGGATGTTGTAACTCACCATAATGTTTGATTCAAGAGAAGAGAGAATACTTGAATTGATTTAAGTGAATGTCTATCTTCTTCCTTAAAAGAAAACTCCTTTTATTAGCCTTTAATGTGGAAAGAAGCTATATCTATGAATAAAATACCTTAGATTCTGGAAAAGAATGAGTACTTGAAATATATTGAACTTTCCTTTACTTCCTTGTACTTGATATCTTTAATACTTTATTGATATAATAATTTAATAATAATGCATGAACTTGATCATAAATTATTGATTATGGATGCCAAAATGAAGAGAGATAGGGTATTTATATACATATCACAACATTTTAGGTGCTAAAAATTAGGTAGGCCAACCACGAGTTTGTCTCTCCAACCAAAACAATGGAATATATCTTCAGGGAAAATTTGGGGAACAATCCTTAGGGATGATGCTAATGAAATCTTGTCCCAAGGATTGAATTCCAATAAGGTCATGTACCTTAGAGAATGAGTTAATATTCTCTCAGGGTTCCAATAAAATAGGGTAAATGTGGGATTTCCAGGTGCAGATCATTCTAAGGTCAAGACATATAATGAATTCCAAAAATAAGTATATAGGGCTTAGGTGATGAATTGAATTAAATATTGTAGGAAACATTTATGAGAACAATTAGAAATAATGGCCAACCTTGATTTTCAACAACATTGAAAAGGATAGATGACCCGTATTTTAATTTAGGGATCCACTAAGTGCCATATGAGGTCCTACTATAGAAAAAACATTAAGGTGGGTACAAAATAATCCTTAAATTATACACAAATTAGGTTCTTACTATTTAGGATGGTACAAAAGGTATATCAGCTTGTTGCACAACTTTGGTCTACTCCTAACAATTAATGCCTTTGGGAGATATTTCAAACTTCATCCACATACTATGGAATGTTAGGAGAGGCCCTAAGTAAGATGAATATACCACCTCTTATGAGAGCTAAGGAAATGAATTATATATTGGAATGTATGCAAAAAACTAAAGATGATATTGTGTTTTATCAAAATGAGTTTCCTCCTTTAGAATTACAAATCAATATGATCCTCATATGATTGTGATCCCCATTGATAAAAATGATATTTGGAGAACCTTATTTGACAATGGATTTATTATTCATGTTTATAACATTTATTTATTTCATAAAATTAATATAGATACTACTCTCTTTCAACCTAGTTCCCTTTTCATTAGTAGATTTAAGAATATTACTTGAGAAACATTAAGTATCATAACC
Source organism: Thuja plicata (assembly GCA_018584345.1). NCBI lineage: Eukaryota > Viridiplantae > Streptophyta > Pinopsida > Cupressales > Cupressaceae > Thuja > Thuja plicata. Next base: position 2,685,048 of record MU227830.1, on the reverse strand, counting down.
TTACTTATCACAATAGGTCCCATTACTTTTCCTGCACATATCCATGTCATTTACGATGACTTTACGTGTAATATAGCTTTAGGGAGACCATGGTTCCATACTATGAAAGCTATCTCTTTGAATCTTCACTATAAAGTTAAGTTCATTCACTATAAATATCTTCACAAATGAAATCATATTATCAATCTCCTATTCTTTCACCAATTCAACTAGAAACATCCGCTTCTCCTAAAGATACCCCTACACTCGAAAGTGTTCTTTTTGGAGATAATTGGGGATCCTTATATTTCACACCTTCCTTTGTGGGAGAATACAAAGTCCCTATAATATAACCTAAGACAAACGAAGATAATATTGTGGAACCTAAGAATAATATAACTCCTTTCACAACTCAATAACACTTTTTTTGTTGCTTCAACTATTAAGATTAGCAAATAGATATCGAACAGTTATATGAAAATATAACTAATAATACAGAGGAATAACACATGCATAAATAGAATAAGAAGACATGGATTTAACGTGGTTCACCCTATCTTAGGATACGTCCACCAAACATAGAGTTCAAACATTAAGATGATAGTAATTCTACAGATGGTAATGCTTCATTATCCTTTATAGATGAATTTTTTGGATACAATCAGACTTTCATTAATCTTCAAGATTAATATAAGATAGCCTATATAACACCTTGGGGTACCTTTGTTGGGTTGGTATTCCTTTGGTATTAAATATTTCTGGTGCAATATATCAATGTGAAATGACTCTTGTATTTCATGATACATGCATTAAAGTTTGGAGGGCTATGTTGATGATATCTTGGTTAAATAAATTGTGTGTCAAGATAATGTCAAAATCCTTCATCAAATCTTTTAATGTATTAACCTTCAAAAATGTTTTTTTGGTGTTCATAATAGAAAAATATTATGTTTCATTATATTACATCATGGGATTGAGGTGGGCAGAAATAAAATAGATTCTATTGTTAGTAAGATGCCTCCTTGAAATATTTCTCAAATTTGTAGTTTAGAAGGTAAAGTATAGGCTATTCATCGATTTTGTTTTCAAAACATAGATTAAACTCTTCATTTCACTCAATTACTTTAAAAAGATAATACTTTCTAATTGATTGTTGATTTCCAAAAAGATTTTGATGACTTGAAATGTTACCTAGATAATCCTCTATCTTACAACCTACTATTAGTAATCAGCCCTTTTTCATTTATACATCTTCTTATAATGCACCTGTAGTCTTATTATCCCAACATGATATTGTGGTAATGAAATTTTTGTGTACTACATAAGTTTTACTTTTCATATTTATGAAGCATACTATACCATGATAGAAAAATAATGTCTCACTCAAGTCCTTACAACTTAGAAGCGAAGGTATTACCTTATTAATGTTGAAACTCACATTATCATAAAATTTAATCCTTTAAAATATATTTTGTCTAAATTTAATCTTTCAAGATTACTATTGAAATGATATATGATGTTAAATTTATTTTACCTTAATTTATTTTCTGAAAAAGATACCAAAGAATGAGCTTTAACTGCCCATTTAGTTGATGTTCCTTGACCTTTTTCTTTCTATAGTCAAGATTCACTCCCTTGATGAGTTTTTTCTTCGCATATATGTGAACAATATTTAAAATTTAGTATTTGATGGATCTAAATTTGATATAGATCTAGTGTTGATGCTATGTTAGTAACCCCTATAGGAAAGACAATTATTTTATTACATATTGTCTCAATTTCCTATCCCCTAAAAACATTGTTGATTATGAAGTCATTTTTCTTTTTGATCAGTAAAAGGTCGTAGCCAGATAATTTTATTAATTTTAATTTGAAGTACATTTGATAGTTCCCTCGTTCAGTGCACGCAGTGGTAGGAAAGAACGGGGTTAAGAAAATCTCTAGCCTTGCCTGGGACCATAGTCTAAAAAAGATACAAAATTAAGTGCGCATACCCCCATTTTTACAGTTGCAAACCAATGTTTGAAGGATAAAATTCATAGAAGACCCATAACCGGGTTACAAAAAATACAATGGGTCTAGTGTTATTACATTCCAATTATGTTCTACAAGTGGATATTACAGCCTCCCTTTTAATTTTTTTCCATCCTACGCGAAGGGAGTTAGCTAGCTCTCATGTTCTTCTTGAAGATTCAACACTTCTAGCACCTCACATTCTTGGCTAAGATCTTTATTAATAATTTAATCCAAAAAAACACTAATATATAAATTCTAATAAATTTAGGGAAAGGCAAATCCTTACCACTGTTTAAGTGCTTCGAATTTCTTCGTTGAGGGATAACACCAGATATTTCCTAGTAATTATAAGTAAACTTTAAAAAGAAAATGCGAAAAACAATCTTAGTATTTTATGATTAGAAACACAATGTCAGATTGATATCCAGATCTGGAATGACATCCTACAAGCCACACACAAATATTTAGTATTAAAAGGATGTACCATCCACTCATACCAATACTCCAGCATTAATAAATACAAAGATATTTTCTAGACAACAAAAAACATTCATAGATTCTACTATCTATAGTTAAATTAAGTGAAGCCCTTTTCCATTTGCTAGATTCCATTTCTCGATTGGCCATCATAAAATACAAACCATTCTACTACAGCTATAAATATTAGCCACCTTGTTGAACATGAGTGTATGAGTGGATAAAGAGGATATAAATATTTGTATTTGTGTATATATATATTTAAATATAAATACACACACACACACACACACACACATATATATATACATATATATATATACATATATATATATACATATATATA
>MU227830.1:2618934-2654696 GCA_018584345.1 Thuja plicata | reverse complement strand
GAACTATGTTTCAAATCAACAACATGCTTGGGTGAAATGGTTGCACCTAGGGGAGTATTGTTACAATACATCTCATCACATGTCTATTGGTATGCCTCCTTTTCATGCTCTTTATGGTTATGATGCCATTTCCTTTATTGATCTAGTACTTTTAGATAGTAGAGTACCTGCAGCAAGTGATTTCGTTAAGCAAGGCCAAGACATAATAAGGTCCCTCAAGGATAATCTACAACATGCACAGAACCGACAGAAGTTGTACGCTGATAGGAAAATGACTGAAAGATATTTTGAGGTGGGAGATTTGGTATTTGTTAGGCTGCAGACATATAAGAAAAGCACCTTGAAGAGGAGTGGGGCAGAGAAGCTCAAGCCAAGGTTCTATGGGCCTTATAAGATCATCAGGAAGGTAGGAGATGTAGCTTATGAATTGGAGCTCCCACCAAACAGAAAAATACATAATGTTTTCCATGTCTCTTGCCTGAAGAAGGTTCTAGGCTAGAAAACCATAGTATATAAAAAATTACCACCTCTTGATGATGAAGGTAAATTAGTCTTGATACCAGAAGAGGTTTTGGATACAAGAGAGAAAAGATTGAGGAATAGGAGCATCACAGAGCATTTGGTCAAATGGAAAGGATTACCATTGGAGGATGCAAATTGGGAATGATAACATATTCTTGAGCATTCCAACCTTAATTTCTTGAGGACAAGCAATATTTGGGAGGGAGGACTTGTCATGTCCCCTTTTCAAATAATTAAAAAATAATAACTTTTGCTAAGGCTAGCAGGCTCAAAAAGTGAAGTTTCGGGAAAAGGGGATAATATTGTGAAAAAAATGGATTAATAAATGAAAATTATTATTAAAATATGTATTATTGACCCCTCTTGGTCGTGATTTAGGGTTATGCCCTCTTTTAAAGGGGTTTGGAGGCATTTCGGACAGATTCTAGAACTTGATTTTTGCTTATTGCTTTGTTGTTCTTTAGAGGCTGCCAAACCTGTGGAGAAGGAGACCCAAAGATGGGATTTTTCAGGTTTCTAGGAAGGCTAAGGATGGGATTTTGAGCCCATTCCATGTTCAAGCTCATGCGGAGTTTGCCCTTGTGTTGAACAGTGCAGATTTGTGAGTTTTCGGGTGTGTTTTTGTAAGATTTTGGTGCTTCCGGTTGAGTTTTTCATATCAGTTTGGGTTTCTACTATATTGCAGCCATTTTTATGTTAAAATAGAGTGGGATATATTTATTGAGTCATGATTCTACTTCTGTGATAGATTGTTAGTGTTTTATGGTGTTTTCGGGCTATTTTGTATTGTTTTCAGGAGCCCGGTAAACATTGCTTTTGTCCTCCATTTGGAAGCTATTGTGTAAACTCTATACAGATCTTGAAATGTCATTTTTTAGGCCATTATGCTGGAAAAATTTCTGTAAAAATTTATACTTTCAGATTTATCAATAATATGTGAAGCTGTGAAGTTTTTGGCAATATTTCGGGCATACCCGATTTGGGTTTAATTGAGAAATTGCATAATCTTTCAAAGCGTTGATTGTTTGATTTAATAATCTGATCAGAGGACTTAAATATGATATAAAAATAAGAAGGTTAAAATTTCATAAGATAATTGTGTCCATCTTTAATTTTATAGACCCCTGATTTATTTCCATCCCAAATCAATATCTCGGGTTTGTTATGAAGCAAGGGTTTCTTAGCTGCCAAGATTGGGCACAACTTATCTTCCTCATCTTTTACAAGATGCATACTTCTGATTTCCTTAAATTTCCATCCATTCTCTTGTCCAAAGTCACAAGTAATGTAATCTTTGACCTTAGATCCCCAGTTAGCTTCTAAAATGCCTCTTGATACCTCCCATTTATCTATTCGGTTAATTGCTCAGTGCTTTTCCCATGAATCAGACCAAAACATGGCTTTATCCCCCTGACCAAGGTTCCAATTTAATTTTTCCTGAATGATAAATCTACAGTCTATCATGAAATTCTAGATTCTAGAACCTCTTTTTGGATTTCTCTCTAAAAACATTGATGGGATTGGGTTGATTTAGATATTTATTGGATCAGATTTTAACACATTTGAGGTTTGGATTATTAAAAATTTTCCATACTAATTTTGGTCCAAGCACTTTTCTTGGAATTTGAAGGTCTTTGTTTCCCTCTCCACCTTCATATTTGGGTTTACAAAACTTATCCTGGGCTAACAAGGCTATTTTCTACTTCTCTTCAGAGCCTTGCCAGAAAAAAGGTTCTCAAATTTTTTTTAATTTCATTTCTTTGATTAAAAGGAAGTTCAATGAAGGCTAGTTGATAAAGGGGGATTACTAAGGTAACCAATTGGATCATTATAGCTCTTCCAACTGAAGATAACCATTTACCTTTCCATGAGGATACTCGGCCTCTTATTTTCTCAATGGTGTGATTCCATAACACGGATGATCTTGACCCTATGTCCAAATAAAGACCTAAATATTTACACGGGAGGATACCTTTTTTGTAATTCAAGACTTTAATAATTCCTTGTTCTAGAGGTAGAGCAGTATTAAATAAAAAGACCTCAAATTTATCTTTATTAATTTCTTGTCCTGAGGCCGATGCATATTTATCTAAGATTTGTTTGAATTCTTTAGCTTCCTAAATGGAATTCTTTCCATATAACATAGTATCAACAATGAATTGTTGTTGGGAAGTGGAGTCAACATTGCTGGTAATTTGGATACCCTAGATTCTATTGTCAATTTTAGCATTATTTATAGCCCATCCTAGGGCCCCTACCATGATGATGAAAAGGAATGGGGAGATCAGATCCCCTTGTTGAATCCCCCTCAAAATCCCAAAGAATCCTTGAGGGGATCCATTAACCAAAATTGAGAACTTCGGGGAAGAGATGCGGGTAAAAATTAAATTTACCCATCTCTTCTCAAAGCCAAAAGATAAAAAAAAATTCTGAAGAAAAGACCAATCTACATTATCATAGGTTTTCTTTATGTCTATTTTAATTAACATACTTGGTTTTTTATTTTCTTTAACTAAATACATTGCTTCATGTGCAATAATAATTCCATCATAGATAGATCTCCCTAGGACAAAACCTGACTACTCCTCACTAATTATGTCCAGGAGGGTTTTTTGAAGTCTACTTGCCATTGTTTTGGAAAAAAATTTATATAGTGTATTGCATAGGGCTATAGGTCTGAAGTCATTAAAATTTTCTAGTTTTTTTCTTTTTTTGGGGATGAGAGCAATAAAAATATTGTTGACCTCTTTTAAGATGTTCCCTAAATTTCTAATACCATCCAAGGCAGCAGTCAACTCATCACCAATAAAACTCCAACATTTTTGGAAAAAACAAGTTGGGTATCCATCAAGGCCTAGGGATTTGTCAGGGTTCATTTTCAATAGGATACTTTCTACTTCTTATTTCGTGAAACTGGCTAAAAGCTGCAAATTTCTCTCCCTGGATATGCATTTAAGAATGTTTCCTAGGATGTTATTTTGGTTCTCTATATTAGGCGTATCATCCTTTCGATAAATCTATTTGAAATGAATTACCACTTCATTACCTATGTCTTTAGGATCCTCAATTAAATTTTTACTCTTTCCCTTTATGGAAGTTATCCTATTGATGCATCTTTGTTGCTTAGTGATATTATGGAAGAAATTGGTGTTTTTATCTCCCTCAGCTAGCCAAGTTTCTCTAGACTTTTGCTGCTATTTCATACTTCTTCCATAGCCAACACCTACTCATTGTTTTTTAATAATTATTTTTCTTCTACATACAAATTAGTATCCATACCCTGCTCTAAAACTATTTCATTGAGGGTTTTTAATTTATCTTCAAAATTGATTTTTGTGACAAAAATGTTACCAAATTTTGACTTATTCCATGCTTTTAGTTTTAGTTTAATAATTTTGAGTTTCTTAACTACTTTAAATAGTTTTGACCCAGAGATATCAATCTCATTCCACCATTCATTGATAATTTCTAAGAAGCCTTCACTTTTTAGCCACATCTGTTCAAATTTAAAAGGGTAGTTTTCTGGGCTTTTATCCCTAATGATATTTAGTTCTACAGGGAAATGGTCTGTGCTAGATAGGAATAAAACTTTGGAAGATAATTTGAAAGGGATCTCAGCTAAGTTATTCTTTAAAACAAAGTGATCCAATTTCTCCACTATAAAACTAAATCCTTTACGCCTATTGTTCCACGTAAATTGCTCCTCAGAAGTAGCTATCTCGCAAAGTTTTTTTCTGTTAATCCAATCATTAAACTCTCTAGTAGCTCTAGAAAGATGGCCTAAACCTCTCATTTTCTTAGATAACTTTGTTATTGTGTTTAAATCCCCTCCAATAATGAGTATGTCCTAACCGAACTCAAGCATTTTCTTTTCTATTTCACACCATACTCTTTCCTTATCTATATTTTGTATAGGCCCATATACATTCATAATACTAAATTTTAAGTCAGTACATAAGATAGTTACCAAACCACTACACCAATTTGGGTGGTCATCCAATTCTGATAGAGCCATCGATCTCAGGTTGTATTTAATGCCAGCAACACCAGAAGCTCCCATGGCTGGTACACCCCATATTTCTCTTACATGAAGTTTCATATTTAGTTTTTGGAGTCCTATTTGATCTAATTTTATTTCCTATAAGATAATTATATCTGAGTTGCTATTTGAAATAAAATTAAGGAGAATCCATTTCTTATTAGGGGCATTAAGGCCCCTACCATTCTAGGTTAGGACATTGATAATTCCCTAGGAAGGAACTTCCACTTCCCTGCATTAAAGATATCAATATGTTTAATTTGCCATGCTGCTTCCCCAGCTAAAGACCTAAATACTCAGGTTGATTTTCCACAATGTTTCCTAATGATCTTATCACAATCAGGGAGATCTTTACCCAACAAGGATGAACCAATACCTAAGAACAAGTTATCATCCTTCGATGGATGGTTTTCCTCCTCTAGAAACTATTCTAACTCCTCTAAGGTTAAAGGGAACTCCGGTGCCAAACATTCTAGAGAAGAGCCCCAAACTATGTCAAAATAATTCACTAGGGTTCCACAATACCCCCTACTCCCACACAATCTAGGGCTCTACCAAAGAGTTCACAAAATCCACAATGACAATACTAGATCTTCCACCCAATCTTCAACACTATTAAGGGCACAATATGACACAAATAGAACCAATTAATCCAGGGATGGAACAAGGTTTCTATCAATTCTAGACATTAGTTTTAGATGTAATAAAACACAAATCCCACACAAAGATATCTCTGAAACCCAATCTAGGCACCTAATCCTATACAGGGCTATAAGGAGAAAATATAGATTCTTGAAAGAAACTTAATTGGAACTCCAACACAGAAAGTCTTGACCACCCTCAAACTCTTCAATCCATCCACCAACAACACCATCCAAGTTAGGGCTCTTGACCAATCCCCTAACTCCTGATGTCCTCAATTTTCTCCTAGGCCTAGGTATGTGCAGGATCATTGTATGCCAAACCAAGCCCTTAAGTGGCAATGAAAATTCAGAAAATAAGGTTTAGGAAAGTTGACGTAAAAATTTGAACAATTTATTAATCTTATATGAAAAATGTGTAAGAAGAGAATCTCTAGAAAATTTATTTTAGTTTCTTTTATATAAGCCTTTTTTTTAAAAATAATCTAAATGGTGAAATTTCAAATTTATATGCAGTAGTTTGAAAATTTCAGGAAAAAGATAAGTAGGTGTATGTCTGACCACCTTAAAAATAATAAAATGATAATATTTTTTTACAAGATTATAGATATAATTAGTAGACTCATGTCCAGATGTGATGCATATTTTTTTGTAATTTTTTCTAAGTAAATAATTAATTATGATTTTTCTACTACAAATTTTCCAGAATATAAAAAATTATGCACCTAACCATCTTAACTTACTCTAAACTTCATCAAAATGAATTTTTTTAATTTTTCTATTGTAGTAGGAAAAACATATAATATGAATCATGTTGAGGGTTTCAAAAATGTTATACTGTTTGAAAGCTATAGCTATTTTTGAATCAATCTATCAATCAGGACTAAAAAGATAATAAGTAGGTGTATGTCTGACCACCTGAAACACAATCAAATGATAATATTTTTTTACTAGATTCTAGATATAAGTAGTAGACTTTCCAGAATATAAAAACTTTCGTGTCTAACCACCTTAACTCAGTCTAAACTTAATCAAATTGTTTTTTTTTTTCTTTTTTTCTTATAGTAGGTTAAGCATAGAATGTGACACATGTTTCAAATTTAAATTTTTTTATTCCATTTGAAAGTTATAGATAATTTTCAACCATTCTACCAATTAGGACTTCTTTTTCACATCGCCACTTTTTGGCATACCATGATCCTGCACATACCCGCCTAATAGGGCTATCAGGCCACTTTTACAAAGAAAGTTTTTGAATATTAATTAATTTTCCAATACCTCCAATTTGAAAACTTTTGGTATCACACAAAACTTCTAAATCCAAGGATTTAGACTTCCACACTACCCCTAGGCTGAGTTGGGCCTTAAAACCCAATTCTCGACAGTCACATCTAGATGCCTATCCAGAGGGTTTAATAATTTCTCCCTCCATCGACTGCCTCCTGATATAAGACCTCAAAATTATTAAATCACATACTCCCTCCTTTCTCTCCACCAAGGCTTTGAATTTTCCCATGGTGGTGCCTCTGGGAAAGAGGGATTTTGTCTCAAAAACCTAGTTAGGGCCTTCTTGTGACCAGTGAACAATCAAAATTGGATAAATTTTGATCCCCTACACTTAAAACCTTAAAAAAACTTGGAAAATTAAACTAAGCCACTGGATCAACTTTCTCAATCCTTCAATATTGCATTGGGATCCGTACAGATCTGTAGAGCTCAGAAAAATAGTTGGAAATATAGAAAAATAGTTAAAATTTATTGATTTTAATGTCAAAATTTTACAATCAATTCACTCCAACCATGGAGTAAGGTTTTCAAACCTTTTCATATAGTTTCCAAGTAGTTCCAACTGAAAAAAAAATATGGTTGTGAACGTTGGGATTCAAAAGTTGCATCATTTGACAAGAAGTTGCATTATGCAACATTGACAATTTATGACAACTTTTAAGAAAAGTTGTCAAATGTGACTAAACTTGCAAAGTTTTGTGTCTTGAATCCATAGGGGACCTTAGAAGGATTAAAATAAAATTTCTACCCTTCATTAGGTTCCCTAGACTATTCTTGCATCTACCCAATATTGTCCAAATTGACTAAGGTAGACAAGTAGGTTTATAACATCACCTAGTGTCCCCTTGTCTTACAATTGAGGACTTATTGATGACATTGGATCCAAGATCCAATCACTATCCTAACCCTATGTATTTGGGTGCACTGATGTTCTTGAAATGGATTAACTTGAGGGTGCTCCTGCACCATACTCCCAGGGTGCATTGATCTCAAGTCCTCTTGAAATGAGGTCTTCTAAACTGGAGCCATGCTTGTGAATTTATTGCTCATCCATCCATACAGATTATTCCTCAAGACTGCCTTTCTGTTTGGCCAAATATTTCTTGTAAACATTATTTCTTTTTTTTTTTATGATCTTTGTGTCCAAGATCTTCTCAAGCTTCCTTGGTACATGAGAGGGTATACCTACAACATCCTCTTCAAGCTCTTCAACCTGTACTTCAGAACCTGCATTCACATCAACTTTATATGGGGTTAGATCACAAATATTGAATATAGGGGACATAACAAGGTTAGAGAGAAGTTCAATCTCATATGCATTCAACCCATGCTTCTTCAACACTAGACATGGTCTTACTTTCTTCATGAGTAGTTTAGTGTGCTTGCCCTTAGGCAATATTTTGTTCTTTAAATATGCCCACACCAAGTCTCCAACCCACAATTGGACATCTCTCCTATGCTTGTCTTTGGCTTTCTTATACTTCTCTGCACTCTTTTCAAGTACTAATTTCACTGAGTCATGAATTTCTTTCATACTCTCTATAAACTCTTCTCCATGAGCATTGACTGGAGTGTTTTATGGAGATTCTCTAAGTTCCAAGATTCCTCTTGGACTTTTCTAATATAAAATCTGAAAGGGACTCTTCCTTGTGCTCCTTTTGACTAAGTCATTGAAAGAAAACTCTGCTTGGGGTAGGAATGTATCCCACTTGTCTCCATATTGTTTTGTCAAGCATGTAAGCAGATTGCCAAGTGATTTATTTACAACTTTTGTCTGTCCATCTATTTGTGGATGGTAGGAAGAACTAAAGCTTAGATTGGTCCTTAACCTCTTCCATAAGGTCCTCCAAAAGTGACCAATAAACTTTACATCTCTATCAGAGAGAATGGTTTGAGGTAAGCCATGTATCCTCACAATTTCCTTAAAGAACAAACTTGCAATTGATGTTGCATCATTGGTACTTTTATAAGGGATAAAGTGGGCCATTTTGCTAGACCTATCCACTACAACATAAATACTATCATATCCCTTTTGTGTTCTAGGCAATCCCATCACAAAATCCATGTTGAAACTCTCCCAAGGCCTTGTAGGAATAGGTAGAGGTTGGTATAGTCCTACGTTTATGGATGTACCCTTGGCTCTTTGATAGATTTTACATGTATCTACAATCTTCCTTACTTTAGTTTGAATCTTAGGCCAAAAATAGAACCTTCTTACCTATTTCAATGTCTTGTCCAAACATAAATGTCCCCCCATGCTTCCTACGATCTTTTATCTAATGATGTTCTCCCTCATTGAACATTTTGGGATGCACAACTAGTGTCCCTTGAACAAGATTCCATTTTGAATCAAATAATCTACATACTCAACATGATAAGCCTCAGAAAATTCAGAACACGTCTTATAAATATCACTAAAATCATCATCATTTTTATACATGTCCTTTAATAAATTAATCCCTACAATTTGAAGTTGGATTTGTTGCACAACTACAGTCCTTCTACTCAATGTTTCTTCCACCTTATTGGAAAATCATTTCTTATTTTTGATTGAAAATGTGTAGGCTTGTATTGATTCCACCCACTTCCCGTGTTTGTGGCTTAATTTTTGTTGGCTATTTAAGAAACCCAAAGCTTGGTTGTCTGTGAAGACAACAAATTATTTTTGAAGGAGGTAGTGCCTCCATTTCTTCAATGAATAGACTAGGGCATATATTTCCAATTCATAAGAATAATATTTCCTCTTTGCTTCATTCAATTTCTCACTGAAAAAGGCTACAGGCCTTCCCTCTTGGCTCAAGATAACCCTTATAGCCAGTTTTGAAGCATCACATTCAATTGTAAATATCTTTTAAAAATCAAGGAACACTAGGATGGGTTTCTCCATTACCTTTTTCTTTAGCATTTGGAAGGCTTCTACTACATCCTTGTTCCACACAAACTTACACCTTTTCCCACCCTTAATGGTCTCAAGGATAGGTGAACACAACTGACTAAAATTTCTAATGAACTTTCTATAGGAGGAATCAAGTCCATGAAAGCTTTTAACCTTAGTCATTGTTCTAGGAGAAGGAAAATTCAAGATGGCTTCTACCTTCTCAGAGCCCATTTTTATGTTCCCTCCAAAAATCACAAATCCCAAGCAAACAATTTCTTCTTCCATAAAAACACATTTTTTCAAATTTATGAAAAGCTTTGCTTCATGTAGCCTCTTCAAGACCAAGTTAAGGTGTTCTAAGTGTTCTTCCTTATTCTTACTAAAGATAAGGATGTCATCAAGGTATACTATGAATTTTTTTCCAAGGAATGGTTTGAGAACCTCATTCATGAGCCTCATGAATGTGCTAGGACCATTTGATAGGCCAAAGGGCATCACCCTCAGTTCATACAAGCCTTCATTGGTTTTATATGTAGTCTCCCACTTATCACCAGCCCTAATCCTTATTTTGTGGTAGCCACTCTTCAAATCCACCTTAGAATAGCACCTTACACCTACTAAGTGATCCAATAGATCCTCTATCCTAGGCATAGGAAATCTATACCTAATTGTGATTTTATTTATTGATCTAGAATCAATGCACAATCTCCATGTGCCTTCCTTCTTAGTGGCTAAAAGAGAAGGTACTGCACAACGACTGAGACTCTTAGTGATTAAACCCATATCCAAGAGTTCTTGAATCTACCTTTCCATGTCCTTATTTTTCTCTAGAGTTAACTTATATGTTTCTTTACTAGGTAAGGTTTCTCCTGGGATCAAATCTACGTTGTGACTTATGTCTCTGATTAGGGGAAACTCATTTGGTAAGTCTTTGGTAACAATTTCCTTATACTGGTCAAGTAGGTTTGCAACTTCCTTACGACCTACTCTTCTCAAGGGATTTATCTCTTTCTTAGCCTTCTAAATTTTTTCATCCTTAGGTAAAATGATTAGGGAATAGCAAGGAGTCTTTTCCTCTTTCAAAGTTTTTAAAAACTCTTTTTCACCAACAAACAAAAATTTAGAATCTTTTTTCTCTTCTGCAGAATCAGACAGTGGTAAGAATTTTACCTTTTCACCTTTGTAGTTGATTGTGTATGTGTTCAAACTTCCATCATGGTGAGCCTCCACATCATATTTCCAGGGTCTCCCAAGTAGCAAGTGGCAAGCATCCATTGGAACAATGTCACAGAGAAATTTACCTTTGTACTTCCCAAGTTGGAATTCCACCCAAGCTTGCTTTTCTATTACAGTTTGTTGTTTCTTTGTGAGCCATGACACCTTTTAAGGGTTTGGATTGGGCACCATCTTCAATTTTAGTTTCTTTACTACTTCTTCTAACACCAAGTTGTTCGTAGACCCACTTTCAATCACCATCTTGCAAACTTTGTCTCCCACCTTGCAGGTGGTCCTGAATAGACTCTTCCTCTGAGGGGGTTCTTGTGTTCTTGGAGCCTTCAACAATTTTCTTATCATCATGAGGACTTCTCCTTCCTCAAGTGGTGCATAAAAACCATGTTTATTGTCTCCTTGGTTTCTTCTTCCCTAACCATGTTTGGCCTTCTCTCTACCTGATTGCTTTCCTTCTCTAGACACTTGGATGCCAAGTGCCATAGTTGGTTACATGTGTAACACCTTGGAGGTCCTGATATTCTTCCTCCAAACCTTCCCATTGAATCTCCTCTCCTTCCTATATAGGATCCTCTATAACTTCTTTCTCCAAAATATTTCTATTGATTGGTTTCTCTATGACTATTTTCTCAAAAAAGTCAAGTTGCTTTCCCTCTTCCACTGCTTGTCTCTCTTCCTCTACTACCAAAGTATCTCTAGCCTTTGCCTCTTCCACTTTTCTCTTGCCTCCTCTTGAGTTTTTCCTCAAATTTCAATGCTAATTGATAGCACTTTTGGACAGTAGTGGGGGAACACAAACTTAGTTCATCTTGGATATTTATCCTCAACCCTTTCATATATCTAGCAAGTTTGACACTCTCTAGTTCCCCTAACTTTGATTTCATGGTAAGTTTACGGAATTCCTTATCATAGCTTGAGATATCCATCTCCTTCTTCCTTAACATTTGTCTCTTCCTATGAATTTGAACTTCATAGTCTTCAGGCACATAGGCTTCCTTCACCAAGGTCACTATCTTCTTCCAAGTGCTTACTAGATTCTTTTCCATCTTCACCCTCTTTGCTTGAGTGAAGTTCCACCAGGTTAGGGTAGATCCCTTCAACTTGGAGTTTTCTATCCTAACCTTCTGATGCTTTGTTATCTCCTCACATTCAAAGAAACTAGTGATTGCATCAATCAAATCCATTACTTCCTCTAGATCCATCTTCCCATTATAGATAGGTAGATCAATTTTAGTATCCATGGTCCATCTTTCCATGGATTTCAAAGTCTTCAAGAGGAGCCTTTGTTCTAAAGGGACTTCTTCTTCATCCTCCTACCAAAGGGTCTCTTCATCACTCCCCTCCTTTTCAACTCCAGAGTTTCCAGCAATCCCTCTCTTGACTCGTTCCTTGATTCTTTCCATTTCCTGTCTCATCAACTTCCTCTCCACATCGTGTTCCTTCACTACTCTCAGAAATTTTGCATTTAACATCCTACTAGGAAATTCACTTTCTTCACCACCATCCTCCATGGTTGCAAATTATATTCTGATGCAGGAGCATCTTGGGTCCTTGGCAATCCTGATCAAACAAAAATATGTTTACTGCATTCCTTAGTTTGTTCTCTGTCACTCGGCTTCTATTGCTCAACATGCTTTTTGAGTTTCATGGTCATGCTTGTGTTCTATTACTCAGCTCTTCTTTGGCTAAGGTGTTTTCTTTCTCGGCTCTTCTTTGGTTGAGGTGTTTTTTTTCTCATCTCTTCTTTGGTAGAGGTGTTCTATTGCTTGGTCATACCTATACCAAGCTGGTTTATTTGGGAATTAGTGTTGGTGGCCAAATTCTTTATTTAATTTTTGTTGCTGGGATCTATCTTGGGATCCGTGTGGACCTAAATTTGGGTCTCTCCTTTGTATTTGAGTGCCAACCTCTTTGTTGGATTCTTTTATATATTCTTTTGTATATTCTTAGTTTGGGGACAAGTCTTAGAGAAAGAGGCAAATGTTAAGATATTGAAGATCTGACATCTCTGTTGTAAGAAGATTGAATTTTAATACATTTTGATGTATATGGCCATAACCAGGAAGGCCTTATAGCCTAGCATGTTTTTAGTTTGATCAATTAATAGTAAAATATCTGCATTCCTCCTCTCCTACTATGTTGTTGTGTTCATTCTGCATTATATTCACAAGATGGTTGGTTTTGGGTGTGCCCTTGGCCCCACTGCCCCTCCTTCTTGTGTTAGGTGGTATCAGAGTGAGTTGAGATCCGTGGCTCCTTCTTGTAAACTCTAAAGATATTTTTTGTAGGGTGGCAGGTTGTGATCTAACCTACAATTTCATAGAGTTTCAAGATGGTTCATGGGAGAGGAAATGTTGATCAAGGTCTGGCTGACATTCTTAGACAGATGGTTGCAAGATTTGAAGTTGTTGAAACATCCCAGCGCATTGGAAGACATCTTGAAGATGTTAGTGATGATGAATTTGAAGAGGTTCAAGGTGAAGCTTCACCTACACCTATGATGGACTAGGAAGAAGGGAGATTCTTGAGAGCCTTTAAAAGTTTGAAATCCACACCTTAGTTCAATCCTCCTGAGTATAGTGGAAAATTGGATTTTGATGAATTGATCGACTAGATCATTGAGATGGAAAAATATTTTGAATATGAGAATGTTGCAGAAAACAAAAAGGTCAAGATTACAAGCACAAAATTGAAAGGTCATGCATCCTTATGGTGGGAACATCTACAATTGGAAAGAAAGATGAAAGGTAAAGAAAAAATCAAGGTATGGGATAAGATGGTTAACAAATTGAAAGGAAAATTTCTACCTTTTGATTATCAAATTAACCTACTTCGGAGAATGCAAAGTTTGAAGTAGAAGGACAAATCAGTTAAAGACTATACTAAGGAATTCTATAGATTAGACATCAGATCTGGACATGTTGAAGATGAAGTGGAGAGAGTTGCAAGATATCTGAATTACTTGAGAAGTTCCATACAAGATGAAATCAGTTTGATCAATATGGAAGGCATTGAAGAGGCATACACATTTTCCCTAAAAGCTGAAGAAAAGTTGAACATAAGATATGAACAAAGACAAAGAGGAAGAGGTGGTAGATTCCCTAGAGGAAGAGGCAGGTCTCATGGTGAGAATAGTATATCAGAACTAGACAAGTCAGTTTTAGACCCATCTCAAGACAAAGGCAAGATTGAATGGAAACGTGGAAATTCATACAGAGGAAGAGGTAATTATTCCAGAGGTGGATATAGAAAAAGAGGGTTCCAAGTAACTTGTTAAAATTATGGTGAAGAAGGAAACAAATCCTTTGAATGTACACATGCAAGAAAGAAAGGTGGTAGTAGTAGTAGAAATGATTTGGTTCAAGAAGATTCATCAAATGAACATAAGAATCTCATGATTCGAATGATATTATGGAGTGAGAAGGATAAGAAGGATCCCATCAGAAAATTTTTATTCAAAACCAGATGTAGAGTTGTGGACAAGGTTTGGAAGGTCATTGTTAACAGTGGAAGTTCACAGAATCTAACGTTAGAATAAATGGTCTCAAAGTTGCAGTTAGAGAGGATGAAACTGAAACCCTATCGGATCTCATGGATCAAGGATGAGCACACATTAATGGTAAGTGAACAATGTTTTGCGAATCTAAAAATTGGAAAGTACTATGACAAGGTGTTATGTGATATTATGCCAATGGATTGTTGTCATATTTTTTTGGGTAGACCTTGGCAATATGATAGACATGCTATACATCATGGAAGGTTCAATAGATATTCTATTTGGGTTGACGGGGAGAAGAAAATTTGTTACCTTTGGTTGAAGAATCTGGTGATGAATTATGTACATATGTGAAAGTTTGTCTGATGGAAGGTAGACAGTTTGTTAAATATCTGAAAAGAAACGATATCTGTTATGCTTTGATTCTTAACAAACTATGTAAGAATGCAAAGGATGACATGCCTACATAAGTTGGAATTTTTCTGACTAAATACAAAGAAATCATTTTAGATAATGTACTTGATGGTTTGCCACCAATTAGAGATATCAGTCATTGTATGGATTTGATTCTTGGAGCTAGTTTACCAAACAAAGAACCACATAGGTTAACACCTACAGAGACTAAGGAGCTCAATCAAAAATTTCATAAATTCTTGAACAAAGGTATCTGAGAAATTTTGAGTCCATGTGTAGTACCTGTTGTGTTGGCACCTAAAAATAATGGAGAATGGAGAATGTGCACTGATTCTAGAGCAATAAAGAAGATTGCAGTGAAGTATAGGTTTCCTATACCAAGAATGGATGATATAATGGATTCCTTGAGTGGAGAAAATTATTTCACCAAAATTGATTTGAAAAGTGGATATCATTAGATCAGAATCAGAGAAGGAGATGAATGGAAGACTTCTTTCAAGACAAAGGAAGGTTTGTATGAGTTGTTGGTTATGCCCTTTAATATAACTAATGCACCTAGTACATTTATGAGATTGATGAATCAAGTTCTAAAGAAATTCTTGAATAAGTGTTTGATTGTATATTTGGATGGAATTCTGATATTCAGTAAGACCATAAAAGAACATATGATGTATATAAGACAAGTGTTTCAGTGATTAAAAGAAGAAAAGTTGCTGATAAATCTGAAGAAATGTTCCTTCATCAAAGAAGAGCTTGTGTATTTAGGTTTTTTTATTTTAGCTGATGGTTTGAAGATGGATCCAGAGAAGGTTGAAGCTATATTGAGTTGGCCTACACCTGAGAATGTCATAGAGGTAAGATCATTTGATGGATTGGCAAGTTTTTATAGAAAGTTTATCATAAATTTCAGTTTTGTTTGCAATGCTATGACTGAAATAATGAGAGGTGACAAAAAAGAATTCAAATCAACACATGGAGCTGATAAGAGTTTTGAAGCTTTAAAGTTGAAAGTTGCTGAATTACCTGTGTTGGCATTACCTGATTTCAATAAAGTATTTCAAGTTGAATGTGATGCAAGTGGAAGTGCAATTGGAGTTGTGTTGACTCAAGAACGTAAACCTGTTGCTTTCTTTAGTGAAAATTTGAATGATGCAAAGAGAAAATATTTTGTCTATGATAAGGAATTCTATGCTATTGTGCAAGCTATGAAGAAATGGATAGATTAATTGATGCCAAATGAATTTTTGTTGTATACTGATCATAAGGCTTTACAATATTTGTGTAGTCAAAACAAGTTGAATCAGAGACATATGGAATGGGTAGAGTATTTGTAGAGTTTTAGATTTATGATTAAGCATAAGAGTGGAATTTCTAATAGATTTTTTGATGCATTAAGTAGAAGAAGATCTTTGTTGACTGAAATGAGAGTTGAAGTTGTTGGCTTTGATGACATAAAGAATTTGTATGAAGATGGTCCTGATTTTTTAGAGCAGTGGAGAGTGTGCAGAGCACCTAATACAAATCAATCAAGTAAGTGTGAAGACTATTTCATTCAAGAAGATATGTTGTTCAAAGGTATTCAGTTATATATACCAAGAGGTTCAATGAGAACTAATCTGATAAAGGAGAAACATAGTAGTGGATTGGCTGGACACTTTTGCATTGACAAAACATTGAGTTTGTTGAAGGAGAGATACTTTTGGCCTTAGTTGTATAAAGATGTTCAGAAATTTGTAAGAAGTTGTGGAGTCTATCAAGTTGCAAAGGGAGTAAGTAAGAACACTAGTTTGTATACACCTATTACTATTCCTGAGAAACCTTGGAGTGATATCAGCATGGCTTTTGTTCTCGACATACCTAGGACAACAAGAGGTAATGACTCTATATTTTTTTGTTGTGGATAGATTTTCTAAGATGACACATTTCATACCATGTAAGAAAACATCAGATGCAGTACACATAGCAGATATTTTCTTCAAAGAGATTGTCAGATTGAATGGATTACCAAGGAGTATCATCTTTGACAAAGATAGTAAGTTTGTAAGCTATTTTTGGAGAACACTTTGGAAGAAGCTGAATACTCAGTTGAAATTTAGTTCTACATTTCAACCACAGACTGATGGACAAAAAAAAGTTGTAAATAGAAGTTTGGGTAACTTGTTGAGATGTTTAGTTGGAGACACACCAAGAAATTGGGAATTGATGTTGGCACAAGCAAAGTTTGCATATAATAGTTCAGTAAGAAAAAGTACTGGAAAGACACCTTTTGAGATTTTTCATGGCACACAACCTAGAGGTATATAAGATTTGAGAGACATTGTTGGTGAAGAAAAAAGAAGTGTTGAAGCAGAGGAATTTGTAGAATTTATGAAGACATTGCATGAAGAGGTAAAGCAGAAGCTAGAGAAAAGTAATTAGAAATAAAAAGATGATGTAGATAGATCAAGAAGACATAATATATTTGAAGTTGGTGATGTTGTGATGGTTCATTTGAAGAAAGGAAGATTTCCTATTGGAACATATGGGAAAATGAAGATGAAGAAATTTGTTCCTTACAAAATACTTAGAAGATTTGATAGTGGAAATGATTATGAAGTTGAATTACCTAATGACATGGATATATCACCAATTTTCAATATTTCAAACTTCTATGAATATCATGAACCTGATGAAGAAATAACAGTACCAATTGATTATCCTAAGAAGAAGATAGAGGAAGTTGAGAAGATCTTGAAACAAAGAGTTGGCAGAAGTACAAGAGGAAATGAATACATGGAATATCTGGTAAAGTAGAAAAATAGACTGATTGAGGACTCATCTTGGATTTATCAATCTAATTTAGATTCATTTCAGGTTGGACCTGATACATGATTCTCAGAATCATTTCTTTTCAACCTGACGTGTCTGATGCAGGAGCATCTTGGGTCCTTGGCAATCCTGCTCAAACAAAAATATGTTTACTGCATTCCTTAGTTTGATCTTTTTTGCTCAGCTTCTGTTGCTCAATATGCTTGCCGAGTTTCTTGGTCATGCTTGTCTTATGTTGCTTGGCTCTTATTGGCTGAGGTGTTCTATTGCTTGGCTCTCCTTTGGCCGAGGTGTTCTGTTGCTTGGTAGTACCTGTGTCGAGCTAGTTTATTTGGGAATTGGTGTTGGTGGCCGACTTCTTTATTTAATTTTCGTAGCTATGATCTATCTTGGGATCCATGTGGACCTAAATCTGAGTCTCTCCTTTGTATTTGAGTACTGACCTTCTATTGGATTCTTGTATATATTCTTTTGCATATTCTTAGTTTGGGGACAAGTCTTAGAAAAAGAGGCAAATGTTAAGATATCAAAGATATGAGATCTTTGTTGTAAAAAGATCGAATTGTAATACATTTTTGATGTATATGGCCATAACCAGGAAGGCCTTATAGCCTAGCATGTATTGAGTTTGATCAATTAATAATAAAAGATCTGCATTCCTCCTCTCCCACTGTGTTGTTGTGTTCATTCCGCATTGTATTCGCAAGCTAGTTGGTTTTGGGTTTGCCCTTGGCCCCACTGTCCCTCCTCCTCGTATCATCTTCTTCCAAAGATCTACTAGTTTCTTTGATACCACTTGGAGCATAGCCACAAAATATGTCAAAATAATTCACTAGGGGTCCACAATACTCCCTACTCCCACACACTCTAGGGCTCTACCAAAGAGTTCCCAAAACCCACAATGACAAGACTAGATCTTCCACCCAATCTTCAACACCCTTAAGGGAAAAATATGAAAAAACTAGAACCAGTTAATTCAGGGATGGAAAAAGGGTTATATCAATGCTAGACATCAATTTTAGATGTAATGAAACACAAATCCCACACAAAGATATCTCTCAAAGCCAATCTAGGCACCTAATCCTATATAGGGCTACAAGGAGAAAATATGGATTCTTGAAGGCAACTTACTTGGAAATCCACCACAAAAAGTATTGATCACCCTTAAACTCTTGAATCCATCCACCAACAACAATCTCCAAGTTAGGGTTGTTGACCAATCCCCTAACTCCTATTGTCCTCAATTCTCTCCTAGGCCTAATAGGGCTATTAGGCCACTTTTACAAAGAAAGTGTTTGATTTTAAATTCTCTTTCCAATTAATCCAATTTTAACAATTGTGGGATCACAAAAAACTTCTAAATCCAAGGATTTAGACTTCTACTCCACCCCTGGGCGGATTTGTGCCTTAAAAACCCAATTCTAGACAGTCACATCTAGATGCCTGTCGAGAGGGTTTAATCATTTCTCCCTCCATCTAATGCCTCTTGATCTAAGAACTCAAAATTTTTAAATCACCTCCTCCCTCCTTTCTCTCCACCAAGGCTTATAATTTTCCTAAGGTGGAGTTTCTGGGAAAGACGGATTTTGTCTTGAAACCCTAGTTAGGGCCTTCTTGTGACTAGTGAGCAATCAAAATTGGATAACTTTTGATACCATGGAATTAAAACCTTAAAAGCACTTGGAAAATTCAAATAATAAATTCAATCAAATTTCTCAATCCTTCAATGGTGCATTGGGATCCGTACAAATCCCTACAACTCAGAAAATAGTTGGAAATACAGAAAAACTATTGAATTTTATTGAATGTCAAAAATTTACAATCGATTCACTTTAACCATGGAGTAAGGTTTTCCAACCCTTTCATACATTTACCAAGTAGTTCCAACTGACAAAAATGGTTGTGAACGTTGGGATTCAAAAGTTGCATCTTTTGACAAGAAGTTATATTATTCAACATTGACAATTTTGACAACTTTTAATAAAAGTTGTCAAATGTGACTAAACTTGCAAAGTTTTGTGTTTTGACTCCATAGGGGACCTTATAAGGAATAAAATGTGACTAAACTTGAAATTTTTTGTGTTTTGACTTCGTATTCTAGCCTAACCTACCCAATATTGTCCAAATTGACTAAGGTAGATAGCTAGGTTTATAACATCACCTAGTGTCCCCTTGTCTTACAATTGAGGACTTATTGATGACATTGGATCCAAGATCCAATCACTACCATAACCCTTTATATTTGGGTCCATTGGTATTCTTGAAATGGATGAGCTTGAGGGTCCTCCTACCACATATTCCTTAATTAGAATCTCCCTTTGTCGATCAATTTCTTCTCTATCACAGATTTCCTCCAGAAATGTGTCCATCAAGTCCTCCACTAAATCATCACACAAATATTCATATATTATCCTAACCTCCCTTCCTTTCTTTCTTTCTTTCTTTCTTTCTTTCTTTCTTTCTTTCTTTCTTTCTTTCTTTCTTTCTTTCTTTCTTTCTTTCTTTCTTTCTTTCTTTCTTTCTTTCTTTCTTTCTTTCTTTCTTTCTTTCTTTCATATTATGTTTATTGCACATGTGTATCATGGGAGTGACTATCACTCTTAATTGGGGTCGGCGATGAGGAATCCCTATCAAGATTATTATTCCTTACATCTTCAATCTATGGCCTAGAATCATCAGAGTTTTTGTTATCTAAGGAGTAGACCACAATCTCAGGGTGGTTTGGGACTGAACCCGCACCTAAATTTTCCTTATCCAGAATAACATTAACCTCTAAATTTCATTTCGTACTCAGAATCTCAAAACCCCCAGTATTGGGAAGAAATTAAACACATACATTAACATTAATATTTGAATTCAAATTAACCAAGCATAATGGGGATTGATCCATGTACTTTGTTAGTACTTGTCAAATTTTCATGGTTCCATGCTTCTTTTCCTGGTCTCTGCAATTTATTTTATCCTTTGCCTTTAAACCTATTGACGGGGGTTTGTGATCGGGTCCGCCATCAGATGTAAGTTGTCACTAGGTACCAAAGTACCGGCCAATTTTTCTTGTAAATTTTGTCTAGAGAAATGAGATTCTCTAGGCCTTCAAGCACCTAAGAGTCAGGTCTTGACAGTGCAGGAGCTAAGTTGGATGTTGTGACTATTTTTTTTGGGAGGATAGCTGGTTTTTCTTTGCTCATCTTCTCTGGGGATTTAAGTAAGTGGGGTTTACTGCAAGCATTTTCTAGTTAACCAAATAAACTTCAAAATATGGTCTAGGGTTAGAAGTATTCCATCTACCTATAGTTTTGAAAATATATTTAAAACATCAAACCATGCTCTAACATGCTACACTAAATACTGAACATATACAGAACCAACAGTTCATACATATCCAATAGCGAGGGGAAAAGAAGGTCATTAATCTACTTAAAATATCAGAGCGAGGGACATAAGAAACATAGATAACAAAAGAGTTTTAACTCAAAGATCAAGAGACCAACAATAGCATTGTGAGAATCCTTCATTCTTCATTAATGGTTTCCCAGCATCACTGGTGAGTACATCAATAATGGCCCCAAGGGAGCATCTATCTACTGAGAACTTCTAAGAACTAAGGAGCATTGAGCTCTACAACTGTGAAATGAAAATGCTGAAAGTGATATATCTATGGACTACAAAAACATTAATTTCCTCGACCCTTGGAATGAGGTCAGACTTGTTATTTATACACAGATTTTACCTAGGAATAACCTAACTTTCCTTTACACTCAATCAATAAAATATGACTTCTGGTGGCCAGTACTACCTGCACCATGCTACAATAACCTTGAGAAGAATAGAGGTTTGACATGTCAAGAGAATAAGACAAGAAATGAGGTATGGAAGAATCGGCCTCAAGGAGAGAGCCAGAGTGAGAATAGAAAAAATTTGATCCCCCGAGGATCGAGGCTACATGCCTCATTAATGAGAAAGTGGCTCACTGTCTCTAATGCACAGGTGTTATTTTGGAGTGGCACCTTGGGAAGACCTCCTATCAGAATCATCTTTCAAGCCGATGCACTCTACTGGAGTCACCTACTTTATGACATCCTTATTAACTATCTAACAATGAATGGTCAGCTCCAGGGAACCTAGACGTGGGTCATCAAAACAATACAGAACTGTGGATCCAGAACTCTGAGATCCAGGAGCTTACACTCAAAAGAATAATGAATACAAAATATGCACCGCTAGTGGAATTCCCCAGACTCTAGAGAATCTTATTGCTCCTTACTATTTTTAAATTCTTCCAAAACTTGGCCTATTCTATCTTCATCTATGTCCTTGATGTTGTCCCATCGACCACAGACAACCTCCAGTTTCTCTTCAAGTTATCCGGCCCCATCCTAGAATTCACTTACCATTTTCACGGCATCATGTGCCCAGATCATCATCTTGGATAATCTTGATAACCTTCCCCTATCAAAGTCTCTGACAGACTAATACAGGGACTCAATCCATTCCTCATATTTGCTGAGGACATAGTCCTCCAGGGTGCATGTCCCAGTGGTGAATGGGTCAACTTGTGAAAACCCTACCACAAATGCCTGAAATAGGGCCAAAGGATATCGGGCCATGATCACCTTTTCTTTTAGGGCCTTAACCAGTTCCTTGTATACCTCAATTTTGAGGCCAAGTCTAGAGTACTGGGCTTGGAGAGAATCATATGATTCATCTCCCAAAATTCCCACCTTTATGACAGTTTCTTCTCCAGCATTGAAAACTTCCTTTAACCCAGCCTTCCACTTTTTATACTTTTCTAAATCTTGTTCCCACACAATAGTAGAGGCATTTTCCTGACTAAGGAGAATATTGATCTGATATAGATCCGGGAGTGACACCACTAAAAATTGCCTTATGGTCGCTATCTATGTAGTGACCCACTTGTCCATAGCCTAGGCCTTCTTCTTCAAGGCCCTTAAAGAATCCATATCACCCTATGCAAGTGGTAATTTTGAAGTAGAAGCTTCCGGGAGAACCTCAGCCAGGGGCTGCATAACTTTTGCCAAAAGTGCGAGGAGATTTGCATTGGTCTCTCTTTCCTCCTTTAACTTCTGGGTCTATTTATTGTATCGGACCTCTATTACTTTGGTGGCCTCCTTTAGAAATTCCAACTCACCTTTCTTATCTCTTCTTCCCAATGCTACCTCTATAATGGTATAATCTTTGGGCCTTACAGCCGCTGCATCTGCATCTAGGGGAGGTTTTGTGATTGCCAAAAATGTACTTCTTGTTGGGCCAATCCAGAGGGTATGGACCATTTGAGCTTTCTTAGGCCTTTTGGCCTCTGCATTTTAGGCCATCATCTCGGCCAAGGAGAGAAGAACACCTGTTGCCACTATTAGGACCTTTCTCTCCCTTGATTCCACTAGCCATTGGGGTGATTGGAGCAATTTTTCTGTTAGGACCTGGGCATTGGGATTCCCTTCAGAATCTGACGGTGTATTCATAGGATCAACATTGTAATCGGGCTCTTTCTCTTTTTCCTGTTCTTGTTCCTTCTCCTCAGAATCCCTAGTGTTCTCTACCATGTTGGCATCTTCTTTTGTGATACCTAAGGCTTCTTCTCTTCTGGCATCAATATCACCTATATTCTTGGGGATTTCCCCATCCTTCTCAATATCAGTCGATCCAACATTTATATCTTCATGAATTTCCCCGTCACTCTGTTGTTGTTGTTCTTCAGCCTCATTAGCTTCATCTGTCAGAACATCTTCCTCCACTTGAACATACTATTGAGGTGGGTGGTGTCTCTGGGAAAAATCTAACAATGCAACCACCTTTATTACCTCACCGAACATACTCCAGGGCAACTGGTCATCAGGAGTAATAGAAGGTGTTTGGACCATGATGATTGGGGGTATGGTTGATCCCATGGGTCTAGTTTCCCCAATCATTGATTTCTCATCTATGGGTTGGCTTGGTTCCTCCTTGGTCTCCTAGATTGGTGTCTTCTCTTGCTCGGCATCCTTTTGTATTTCCTCCCGGGCTTCCTGCTCTCCGTCAACTTCTTTTTCTAGGACTTCCTCCTCCAGGGGAATATCCTCTTTTTCTTTGGAAACAATATCCTCTACCACATGATCTATATCCTCATGAAGGTTCATGAGTTCATCTGCCCCGAAGACATTGTCAAAATAATCATATGGGGGAGAGGAATCTGAAATATTCTTGAGTTTTGGGGAGTTTGAACTAACATCAACCGGGGGCAGGTCAGGCATTCTGGGTCTAATGGCTACGCTTGGAGTGGGGGACACCTTCTGCTTCTTCTTCCTTAGTAGTGGGACCCACTATCCCAAATAATTGTAGACTCCACTGCCGTGAAAGTCTTCCTGCTCATCATTTTGGCCAACAACAGGGATCTCATCGAGTGAGCAGGTGCTATTGGAGTTGCAAGGAGGCCTTGTGAAAGTTGTGTGCTAATCTGTTGGCTCACCCTGAGGAGTTACCTTTGCTGGGATGTCTTGTTTCTCCTTCCCCTTTCTTGTGCCGGGTCTAGCAGTGACAACGAATCTTCAAATGATTGGTCCCTTTCAGGTGCTCTTGGGACACACTCAGGAAAAATAATTATAACTGACCTCTGTAAAGGGGCAACATGATCCCCTGATTTTTAAATCCTCTGGGGTGGCCCAATCCACCAGAGGGAAATCCAGTTTGTCCAACTCCTAGCCTTTATATGATGGGTCCTCCAGCGGCCCGTCATCTGAGAAACCCTTTGGTAAACTCTGAAGGTCAATTACTTTCATCAATCCTTTGGACATCCATGAATGTTGGCGGGCCAAAATATCAAAATTATATTGGCAATCTACCCAAAAATCTTCAACGTCTCCTATATGTGGTGGGGAGGCCCGAGGAAGCACCAAAGCTATCTTTCCTAGTGGATCAAAACCTTTTCTGGTGTGGTCAAATTTGACCAACCCCAGACTCTTTAGCTCATTATCTGCCTCCTTTTCTATGGCCAAACTGCAAGTATAGTTCCCGCAAGAGATTGGGAATGGGACATTGGTGACCTTCTTAACTGTGAAGAGGGCGTACAGCTCCAAAATATTTCAGTAGAACTCTAAAAGAATGATTCTATCGCCACAATACCAGGGAAGAAGATAGGGTTTCCCAGAGAAGCTAGTCACCCAAATATACGTGTGTTTCTTGAATTGAATGAAATAATTTCTATAAGAACAAACCAAGTTCATTGCTTCTTGCGATAACTGGTATCCAGAATCTTGATTAAGGGTCAAATTTTTTTGGTAAATTAAGGCATCATTTACCCTGCAAAAATTTGGGAAACTGAGTTCCCAATGGATCTAGGGATAATGATCCCATGACATCAACTGGCCCGACCCATTCCAAAGAACACCCATTGTTTTCAAACCCAAAAAATCCGGTCTTTGTTGGGCCAGTGCCCATAGTATATAAGATGTCATGTGGAACTTTGAATTCTGGAGAACGCATTTCAATTGTGAGTCCACATGGTTGGCTATGATAGCTACCCAATTGAAGGTCTAGTTCTAGGTGGTGATGCACTAGAGAAAGTAGTAAATCCATTCCTAGAAATCCTGAGCAAGGGGTTGTTTGAAGAATCAACATAGAAATATAATGCCCGCCTGAATGCGTTCTTTGAAATCCCCACGGGGAATTTCCAACTTCATCTTTTTATGGTCCCTCTTTGGGGACTTCAACTGCTGAGAGTTTAGATATTTCTGGGAAAGGAGGGAAGCTCCCTCAAAATCCTCCAATGATTTGGCCTGAGTGAGAACAATAGACCCCTTGAATTGAGGGATCCCCAACACTGAAGTGAAAGTTGCTGCATCCAGATTGACGATTGTCGCTAGATAATGTAGTGGTCAGGGATTAACGAGAAAAATAGTCCAAGTAGGTTCATTGTAGAGTGTTTCCAGCTGGAGTATCAGCTCTGGTTCCTGCATCAAGCAAGGGAAATTTTCTACCTTAATAATTCTAGAGGCGGCCAAGTGGATGGCCATATTATCTCCATCGACCTTTAGTTTGTATATGGCTTGAATTAAGCCTTGCATTTCAGCCCAGAGTCTGGGCTCTGTGTATGTTATTTCTTGCACCTTGGAGTCCACCTTGGATCCCATGAGAATTCCCTCGCTCAGGTATTTGGAGTTCAGTGGCAGCTTAGCCAGCATCTTTTAAGCCTTAGTTTTTGTGGCCGCTCAAGTGGAGGTAGTGGGAAGCTCTGGGCTATCAGGAGGAGTGATCACTTCTGACATCTTGATCAAACAATCTGCAACCTGCCAGACTAGAGAAATATCAATACATGATATAATAATTATAAATTTACGGATTCCAGGGAATTCATCACCATTTTTCACCTGTCCAAAAAGTGTTAGCATACATCAAAATATAGGAGAATTAAGGTAAACATGATTCAGATTCTAGTGAACACCCAGGAGATCTGGGTCATTGGACTAAATGACAAAAATGGAGTAACAACTCGAGGGCCTCTCAGTACCCAGAGTCTAGAAGAGTTAGTCATTATCGACGTGACTAGTAGGAAGCTTTACTGAGCTGACATGGGTCGTCACGTGGTCACATGACAAGTGGCATAATGACATTAATGGTGATAAGTGGGTAGACATGGGGGAAGTCAATACCAGGTGGGATGGGATTTTAATGCCCGCTCATGGGAAATTAATCTTTCCATTAAGATGATATGATAGAGGAGAGAGAAATCTACCATGATTCGAACTGGCGAGGTGCCAAGTTAGAAGCGTGGCAACTACCTCTCGACGAGCTTGACAGAATGGTTTGAGATGTGACGGAGCATAATGAGCTTGATAGGACAAAAGGATATACAGGGAATATACACCCAATGTATAGAGGGTCAAAGTGCAATGAGGGCCAAAGTACAACTCGTAGGCTGACTGCAAAACAAATGACATATATATACTATTTATGCAAATTTACATGATGTATAGAATATATAGAGACCTCTAAAGCAACCCTACGACAATGTACAATTTTAGACACTAAATTACAACTATACAAAGGGTTGACAACCCTCTGGTAGAGCCAACCCATGAATGGGAGGTGACAGAAAGAAGAACCAGAAATGGAAAAGAGAGAAGAAAAAAAGAAAGCACAACCAAAACAAGAACCAAAAAACTAGAGAACAGAGAGAGAAGGGCTGAAGGCCTACCTGGAAATGTGGAGAATGTAGGGAAGAGGAGCATGGGATGTGCTCTACAACAAGTCCACCTAGAGCTGACCGTGAACAAGAAATGTAAATCACTATTCAATTAATAACTAAGCATAGGAGCAAAACGTTGTTTAATTGCTTTAATCTCCTTGAAATCGCTCTGAGTGGTCTAAGTGTTTTAATCATGGTAAATGTGAAAATGATAGGTAACTCCTATTTATACCATTAGGGTAAAAATGAGTTTCATTCTTCACTCAAACTCTGGAAAAAGAAAATTTCTAGACTCCGGACCTGGGAATTCCATGCAACCATACCTTCTTGCAAAAGAAGACGTGATGGTAGAGAGTCCCGTAGTCTACAATTTGACTCTCAAAAGAAAAAACTCTGGGAACGCATCCTAGAGACACAAGAAGACAAAAGCAAAAATAAAAACAACCTTCGTGGAAGCGAAGTCTGGAGGGAAAGAAAGGAAAACAAAAGAAAACAAGGGAAAGAGAAAAAGTATAAAGGGGTACCCAACATTTTGCCTAAAAAATGTAGGGATGGGTATCTAGGGCATAACAAAACCCTAAGCCCTTAATGATTTTTTATGTCAAAATTTGAGAAATAAACCCTAGTTTTTCATGGCCATGTTCTATTTCGCAGTTACTTTTTCAGGCCACTTAAGTTATCCCTTTTGGCATGTGCGTGTTTCATATCTTGTGTGGTCTCTAGATCTGTAGATATAACCTGAGTTAATGATTTCCTCTGGCAACTTTGAGATTACTCAATCACCTGATCGCCAAATGTAGACCATGGTTAGAGAAGGGTGAGCTCATGGTTAGGTTACAGATCATAGATGACATAAAAGTCGAGCATGTTGATCAGATCTGACGGTTGTCATAATGCCTTAAAGGTGAAGGTGCAATTATTTAACAAATAAGGCATTATGACAATATGCCATGTGCATCTGGTGGGCTTGGATGCAATTTAAAATAGGTCTCTTTAGTCACCTAGTCTCATGATCAAACCACAGTTAAGGATTTTCTCTCGCGACTTGGAGTATGCTCAGTCGCGTAGTCTCCAAATTGTATCATGGTTAAATACGAGTTAAGTAAAAGGTAAGTGCTGATGTTAGTGTCAGAGATGAGTGGGTAGTTGTGAGAAAATGATAGGGGGACATGTGTATTGATGGGCCTAGTCTTTGTATGTTAGTCTCCAAGTCTCATAATGAAGAGGGAATATTCCAATCTGTTTGGCAACTTTGAGTTTCTCTTCAGTCGTGTGGTCTCCTGATGAGGGGGAATACTCCAAATTAATCTGGAGATTTTATGAGAGCCATCTAATTAGATGAAGATCTAATGTTTTTCATTGAGTCTCATGATAAGACCATGGTTAATAAAAAAGGCATAGCGACTCAGAGACTAAAGAAAAACGTAAACCTGAGTTAAGGAAAAGTTAAGTGATGATGTGGTCAGATGAAAGGGAGATCGACGGTAGTCACATTATCTCTAGTTGAAAACCAAAAATTTGAAATCATACGGTGACTTGGAGACATGAATAAAATCAGGTAATTGGGGTTAAAGTCAGGTTTGACCCAAGGAAAGAGAAAGGTTAAGGAATAGACAAGTTAAAAAGAGATCGTGTGGTAGGTGCAAAGGCTTATATCAAAGTTTCTTGATATTTAATCATCAAGTGATTATGCCTATGCGACACATGGTGAATCAAGATTCTTGTGCCCAGGTGACTTAAATAGGATCAACGGCTCAGTTTTAAAGTTGGCAAAGGTTTCAATCTCAGTCGTCATATTCATTTTCTACACCAACTATAGCCATTATAACAGAATTTTAAATATTCAAATGTATTCACAAAGGGTTTCATACTGATCAACAGATATTTGTTCTCAAAGACATTAATGACCTGACTTGATCTTTTGGGTGGCTCTGCACAGTTGTTGAAGACCAGATCTAGGATAGAAATCTGATATGTGGAGATGCATTAAAGACTAGATTATGATAGATAATAATTTCTAAACAAAAATAAATGCATACAGAGCCCCCTTGTCATAACTGCACTTATGGAGCCACTTTCAAGGTCGTGCCATGGAGTTTCTTGTCAATTAGAGTGTTGCGCTCATATCCACGGATTGAAGATTTGATTGCAGATCAGATTGCACAGATTGAAGAGAAGAATTCAAGGTTTCCAACTTGACATCAGAATTGAATTTTATATTTGGTTGGTTGTAAACCATAACCCTAGTTGGTCTGAATCTTGTATCATTCTTGTTCCTATAAAAGAATATTAAAGACCATTTAGAAAGGGCTGGAGAATTAGGAAAGTAGTAAGCATTAGGTTGATACTTGTTTCGAGTCTAGGAGATAGCAGATGTATTTAAGATTTATGTCAAGATAGAATGGAAAGATGATGATCTTTTGCATATTGTCTTATTACATATTTCCTTGTCGTATTGATTCAAGAACTAGTTTTCATCATACTTAATATGAGTTGTTTCAGATTTGATTCTCTCCTGTATGTTATCTATTGAGTTGTAAGTTTTTTGGCCTATTTTATGAGTTCTTCTTATGCATATGTGTATTTCATTGGTATTTGATTGAGAATCAAACTAAACTCCTTTGAATACTACATAACTTCAGTCTGGATATCTATGTAAGGATCTTGTAGTGAGAAATTTGATATTTCTTATGTTTATGGCTTTGAATCTTATCCTTTAAGGTGTTCCAATTTTAGTATTGTATGTAGGTTTTAGCCCAATGCATAAGGCACTAATCTAAAGCAATTATTTTCTATGGAGATATAAAATTGGGATATTTTGGCTATGTCCTATCCCACAAATATAAATCAAAATCAGTATAAAAATATTTACCTTTTGAGGTGTTGTCCTACTTATTCCACCCATGGTACTGGAGAGTCACTGAATTCTAGGTTGGCATTTACTACTTTCTTACCATTCATATGTTGTTTAAATCCAAAAGTAGAAGGTGTGGTAAAGAGTTGAGTTTAGTCCGAATTAGGTGTACCCACCTTGGTTTTGCAGAGCCAAAAGTAGAAGAGGGAAATCTTGACCCTATAGTTGGTCCAATTACCTTATAGACCTTTCACACTTGGAACAAACCACTCCTAACATCAGTCTTGACATATATTGGTTTCTCAAGTTAGCGTAAACCTTTTCAAACACCAACAAGATGGCGACTCTACTGGGGAATTCAGAGAAAGAATTATCCTAAAGTCTCTGGTTGAAAGACAGAAGAGTTACAATATCCTTTTAAGAATCATAAAATTATTGTTGAGTTGGAAACACTGAGGAAAATAAAGATTGTAAGGTCTAATTTCAATCTCAACATATTATTAATTTTCATTTTTTTGAAATACTGTGATTCCAATTAATTTTTGGGTGGCGACTCTGATGTAATCTCTACAATAGTGCTAAGTATTAGAAATCATTTTGGCACATAATTTATAATATGAATAATAGAGGAACAAGGTCTTGGTTAAGAAAGCATCCTAAAGATGCGTTGGGAAATTGTTTCCCAACTACATCTAAATCTGACCAGCCTAGAAGAGAAAGGGATACTAGAGGTACCCCTCAAAATGAAAGACAAAGAGAAGAAATCACAGAACAAATATTAGTCCGATGTAGCCATAAAGGAAATACATCTAAATATGAGGAAGCTGATGCTATAGATGTAGGACTAGGTAAAATGAAGTTTATAGTTTTCTGATGATAGAGAAGAAGAAGAATCTATTTCCACTCTGCCAGATCCTGATAGTATGGCTACAAAGCTTGTTGAAGTTGAAAAGATGATCTAGCAGTAGGTAGCTATAAGACAAATGAGAGAAAGGGAGAAAGAAAATTATATCAGATAGGACCACTTGTTTTCCTTGAACAAAGAATGAGAAGATTATCAAAGCTCAAGGAATTGAATGATGGTGAAAAGACTTTGAGGGATGAAGAGGAACCTGACATTCAGGTGATTAGTCAACATGGCTCTAAAGGTAAGGAAAAAAAAGGGTTTCAATATATGAGTCTAAGAATCTAAAAGGTCTAGTAAGTCAAATGTCTAAATTAGACATGGATTTTGAGAGAGCTAGAGTTGAAAGGGAAGTCATAGCTAAGGATCTTGATTTAGCAGAATTGGAGGCTACTACTTTGGAGATAAAGAAGAGGGCTGATTATCTTAGACAAATGAAAAAGCATGTTCACCTTGGTCCCGAAGTAGCTACAACATCAAATAAAAAAATCCTCTTCTTCTAAAGACAACACTGCTTTCCAAGGGAAACCTGCTCACGCAGAAAGGTACAAACAATTTTACTTTCATAATATCCAAGGTTATCCTAATGAGGTTCCAGGCAAACTTAGAGATAAGCTTCCCAAGTTTACTGGAAATAATGTAGTTACATGTGAAGAAAACTTGAAAATTTTTAAGGATATGATGGATGATTGTGAAATTGCACATGAGGATGTATTAATGAAACTCTTTATTCAATCTTTGGTAGAGGATGCTATGGATTGGTTTAGATGATTGCCTTATAATTCTATAGGGTCAATAGATGAACTAGTTGATTACTTTAAGGAGAAATATGGGGACAAGACCAATGAGGGATTCATGTTGAATGAATTCAATAATATAAAGAATTATGATCCAAGTAATGATAGGCCATCCTCTAAAAATTATAATCCCCAAAATAGGATGCAAAACTACCCATACAATACCCAATTCAAGGATGGGAGGCTCATTATCCCACAAAGGATAGAAAGGCCAAACAAAGATACTCTTGATCCTCTTTAAATAAATTCAGCCAATATGTGTAATGATGAATTATGGTATGAAGAATGTGAATCCCCCCATAATCCAGATACTTGTGTTGTTGCTGAGAAAATGTATCCAAGTCAATCCCAACAAGAAAGGAAGATGATGAAAAGTTATATGATGATGTTGGGAATGCAATGGTATATGAAAATTTAAGAAGTGATGAATCTGATGACCAAGACAAAAGTTAGGAGTTGTCTTCATCAGATGAAGATGAATTTGAAAATCAAGCTAAAGATCAAGATATGTTTTCTTTTGAGGAAAAGGAAGCAGACATTGATAAAATAGGATGTAATACTGCAAGGGTAGGAGAACCATTCACACCAAGAAAACCTTCAAGTGTAGAAAGGGCTAGAATCACTGAAAACTTGATTGCTCAATCACAAAGTAAATATAATTTGAGAAATAGAATACTTGGCAATGCAGTTAGCACACCAGCTGGTATGTTTGTTATAGAACCAAAAATAAGCCCCAAGTAGATATCAGAAAAAATAAAAAGCTACTGAGAATGTGAAGAAGATAAAGGTAAAAACAATAGATAAACTAAGAAATCCTAATATTTCTCAAAAGACTAAGATGAAGACACCAAAGATGGTTGTTCCTTCATTTCAAAAGGATGTTAAGGGAACTGAACTGAATCACCCTACTCAAAACTAGGATAAGAATATTATTGTCAAGCAAAATATCTTTGATCTTGAATATGCTCCTATAGACATGGGCCAATTGATTTCCCAGATCACAGTCAAGCTTCCACTTTTAGAAATGATGAGGATTCCTGAGCATAAGGAGACAACTTTGGCATCGATGAATAGTGTTCTCATTACAAAAGCTTCAAAATCAGAAATGGATGAGAAGGAAAGAAACAACAAGGATAAATTAGATACAAAGGGAAAAGAATTAGAAGAAATTATTTCTAAAATCCCTTAGGTTTTATTTAACAAAAATAATGTCACTCCTCCTTCAGGAACTGTTGATCCCTTCTTCTTAAAACTGGTTATTAATGGTAAGATGCTCAAGAATTGCATGATTGATTCAAATGCATCAAATACAGTCATGCTTGTAGAAACAATAAAATAGATGGGATTGCAGGTTGATAATCCTCATGGGAGATGTCAAGAAATGGATTAAAGAGAAGTGCCTATCATAGGTACCATTAAAGCCTTTCCTTATACACTTGCTACATTTCTAGAAAAAATATTAAAAATGAGTGTCTTAGTAGTTGACATCCCACCCCAATATGGAATGTTGCTATCTAGGAAATGGAGTGCCTCGATGGGAAGTAGTATACAATGTGATTTGTCATTTTCAACATTTGACATAGCTGGTGAAAATATCAGGGTGTCTAGGGATGTTAGAACTCCTCATATGATTGAGGATGGTGAAGATGAAGGAATGAATTATTTCTTGGATACAAATATTCGATCTTTCCAAGTGCAAGATAGTAAAGTTGAGGAAAAATTCCAACACATGTTGTTATCAAAAGAAAAGGACAATATTTTTGGCAAGTTGATTACCTAAGGATGCATGACTCATTTGGTGTTGTCATCATGGCAAAAAAGTCATACTTAGTCTCTATCTTTAAAGACAAAATGACTAAGTAAGGAAAACAGGGTAGACAGAGATACTCAGCGATCAGCACATCAGCACACATGCGAGAGATCGATTCAGCTTATGCACATTTAGATATATGTTTTATGATATGTGTACATACTACATCCAGACACACATATTACAAAACTACAGTACGACAAAGTTACAATCAGATCAATAGACTAGCAGTCCAGAAGACAGAGCATGGAAGCCGAGTAAGTGTTTTGATCAATGTGTGTTATTTTGTGATGTAATGGCTAAGAACATTTTTTTATATGTTTGTAATGATGAAATTATCATTGTAGTAAAAATTCTTGAAGCCAACATGTTTGGAAGAATTGTATATTTTGTTTTAGGGCCGACTAGTGTTTTGTTTTGGGTCGTGCCTATTTGGATTTGAATATATAAGTATGAAATGTAAAGATATGATACAAGTGTCAATTATTATGTAAGAGGAAGATACAGAGGGATAGTAATATTTATGGGGAGGTCACCTAAATCTCTAAAATTCCTACTCTCTTCTAGGAATCTCACCTGGAATCCTATTCAATTCAGGACTCTCTAGACTCACCTTTGAGTCTCTTAGGGCTACTCTCAGACCCTAACCAGAAGGAGGTTTCTTATCCCTCTCTCCTAGGTTCCCTACCCACCAAAATGTTTTACTCCTCACTATCTCTTAATCTTCATGACTGCTTTCCCTACAGTCATGCACCTTCTTACTTATCTATCTCATCTACAAGTTCTCTAGCCGGACCATAGGCTCGCCTAGGACTTGTCTACAGAATTGACTAGCTTCTCAACTAACACAAATACAGAAACAAACATAATGTACAAGGTGGATGCTTCTTGACTGTCACAATCCATGGAATAGATTATTAGAGTCAAGAAGCACCCATATTATCTAACAGAAACAAAACAACCCTTTAAAAAAGTCTACTCAGAACAAGAACACACAAATACAGACAAACTTCTCTTTATTGATAATACAGAATATTAAAACTTTCTGCTAGTCTACAGAAACTCTCTATTACTAACTGTCATGAACAACTCCACTGAACCACAACTGAACTAAACCCCCTCACTGATTCTTCTTCTCGGTTTTATCTCTGTCTTCTCCTTGATTCTGTAACCCTGGTGGTTACCTGTCGATCCCAGCCTTCCAGCTATTCTCTGTTCTTCATGCTCTCTGCAAACTGTCATCTCTTCTCTGCATGGTTGACATTCTAGACAGTCTCTTTTCCTTCGTGTCATTCTCCTTTCTGATTTGGCAATTATGACCTTTTCAACGCTTTCTCCTATCGACACGTCAGCACACTTTATCATTCAACTGGTTCTGCTCTTCATCGCATAGTCGCGAATGAAAATCCTTCTTTATGTCTTAGTCTGTGACTGAGCGATTACTTGCTCATCGCGCTCTCGCTATGTCTTTCTCCGTTTGGACTTTTACCTCATGACTGAGCGATAAATCCTTATCACGCACCCGCAATGCATTGTCCCGAGCTACTATTTCTATCGTGACCGAGCGATGATCTCAAATCGCACACCCGCACTGCTTCTCCATGAGCTGCTCCTTGCTCTGTGAGTATACGACGCACATTAGTCGTGCACTCGCTGCACTTCTACATGAGCTGGCTATGTCCTTGTGACTGAGCGATGAGCTCAAGTCACGCACTCGCCGCACTATAACCCGAGCTACCATTTCCTTCGCGACTGAGCGATGAGCTCATCCGAGCTAATCTTTTCTTTGCAACTGAGCGATTAGCTCATGTCACGTACTCGCACCTTCTCCTCTCGAGCTGACCTTTGCCTTGCGACTGAGCGATTACTGCTTGTCGCGCACTCGTCATGCTTTTCACTTAACCGTCAAGTCACCTACGACCTTGCGATGCACAAGGTGTCGCTCACTCGCACACCAGGACTGAACTGTTTGTCTTCACGACTGAGCGATTTATCACCCATCGTGTTGTTGCACCGTGTTTTCTCTTACTACGAATTGACTCACGACTGGGCGATGAGCTCCTCGTCGCATTGTCGCGCACTGTCTTTTCTACTAGCCGTCTGCGACTGAGTGACTAGTTCCTCATCGCGCACTCGCTTACTAATAAGTGAAGTGTTTTCCTAGCTCGTGAGTGTGCGATGCATTACCTTTCTGCTCGCTGCTGGCTCCGCGACTGAGCGACTAGGAAAAATATGACTTTCTCGTTGAAAGACTTGTATCAAAACTTGTTTAAAATTGCTGGGGCTAGGGTTTTGAGCTAAACCCTAGGGTGCTCTGCACCATACTCCCCCCCCTTTGAGACGGAAAAATTCAGCTTGAACTGGTCGGCAGCAATTCCGAACCAATTCCATGTCGTCTAAATTCTGTTTCATCCAACCATGTAGCTTCTGCCTCTGGTAATCCTGACCATTTAACTAGGTATTCTCTATATACCCTACGCCTGGTTGTCTTCTGAATTCTGGAATCCAGAATTTTCTCTGCCTGCAACTTGGACTTAGGCTTCATTTGGATGTCTCGGACATCTTTTCCTATCTCCCTCTATTGAATGCTTTCAGATATCACTAGTCCTTTGTAGGGAATCAAATCCTGCACATTAAAAACAGGTGATATATCCAAATGGTTAGGCAAATCAATTTTATAGGCATTCTGCCCATATTTTTCCAAAATTTTGCAGGGACGTATTCTCCTCATTTGTAACTTAGTAGGTATCCCCTTCTATAATCTGGATTTGTTCAGATGTACCATTACCAGATCTCCAATCTGAAATTGGACTTCTCTCCTTCCTTCATCTACTTTTCCCTTCAATTTCTGATTTGACTCAATCAGATTTTTCTTCACTTGATCATGTATCTCCTTCATGGACT
>MU227830.1:2585351-2606811 GCA_018584345.1 Thuja plicata | reverse complement strand
GCTAAAAGTAATTAATTGACAAACACTAATTCACCCCCCCCCCCCTCTCAGTGTTTGTAACAAATATTGCAGATAAGAATAACCTATGGACAATGCACTTTGATGGTGCAAAATCAAAGGAAGGAGCTGGTGTAGGAGTGTTACTAATAGCTCGCAATGGCAAGACCTACAAGTTCTCATTTTCTTTGTTATTCACTTGCACAAATAATATTGCAGAATATGACACTTTACTGATAGGATTGAGATTAGCTTCAAAACACAAGATTAGATATATCAAAGTTGTTGGGGATTTTGAATTAGTTGTTTCTCAAATAAGATATAGATATGCTTAAAAAAATCAAAGATTAAAATACTACAGGAATGTTGTTTGGGATGAAATTGAAAATTTTGCTGCATTAGGCATTGAATGGATGGACATAAATCAGAAAAACATGGAAGATCTCTTGGCTAATATTTCCTTAAGGCCTGAAGATGTTACTTTTGCAAAAATTTCTAAGGTAGAGGTTCAGTCTAGGCCATCCATTGCAAACAATGTTCAAAATTTGCAAGTTTTCAATGATGACTTGGATATTTTGGAATTCCTTTCTTGTGAATCAAACTTTGGTAAGAAAGAGATGGATTTTACTGGTTTTGCGGAAACCATAGATGGAAAAGATAGTATTCTTGGAAGGGAGGT
The DNA here is from genome assembly GCA_018584345.1 of Thuja plicata. Taxonomy (NCBI): domain Eukaryota; kingdom Viridiplantae; phylum Streptophyta; class Pinopsida; order Cupressales; family Cupressaceae; genus Thuja; species Thuja plicata. The sequence goes on along the minus strand of MU227830.1, from coordinate 2,606,135 downwards.
TCTCCAATTAAAATCAAATAAGGTACCCAAGGGTTTGGTTGCACTTGAAAAAGCTTTTGGCAATAAAGATAAATCTTTTTCAGCTAGTACAGTTAATAAGTCTGAAGACTTGGAAGAGATAAACTTGGGGACAAACCAAGATCCAAAAAGGGTATACATTGGTAAGAAGTTATCCCCCAAGCTTACTGGTAAATCTTCTTAGGAAATATAGACATGTTTTTGCATGGTCTTATGATGATTTGAAAGCATACAGAGAAGATTTATTCCAGCATGAGATTCCATTAAAGGAAGGCACTAAGCCTTTTAGACAGAAGTTGAGCCCTGTGAATCCCACTCTGGTACCTAAGATGTAGGATGAATTAAAAAGGATGAGGGATGCTAAAATCATAAAGCCTATAAGGCATTCAACATGGGTATCAAATTTGGTACCAGTAAGAAAGAAAAATGGAGATATCAGATTGTGTGTGGACTTTAGAAATTTTAATGTGAATTCCTTAAAGGAAAATTATGGATTGCCTAATATGGAGGCAATGTTGCAAAGAGTCACAGGATCTGAGATGATGTCCATGTTGGATAGTTTTTTAGGGTATAATCAGATCAAGGTCAAGGAATCTGAACAGTTCAAGACTGCATTCACTACACCCTGGGGAGCTTATGTATATGTCAGAATGCCCTTTGGCTTGACAAATGCTAGGGCTACTTTCCAAAGAGCCATGGATGTGGCATTTGTAGAGTTCATAAACAAGTTTTTAGCAGTCTACCAAGATGATCTTACTGCCTATTCAGCAAAATAAGATCAACATTTTTATCATCTTGAAAAGATCTTTGTAAGGGCACTTGAATACGAGGTTTCTTTTAACCCAAAGAAGTGTGTTTTTGGGGGTAACAGAGGGAAATTTTTTAGAACATATTGTTTCTAAAGATGGTGTTAGGATTGATCCTAATAGGGTGAACACAATTGATAAATTCCCTCAACCCAAGAATTTTAAGGGAATTCAGTCTTTCTTCTGTCAAGTAAATTTCTTAAGGATATTTGTTACAAATTTTGCGAGACTAGTTTGCTATTCTCAAAGATGATGAAGAAAGGAGCCAAATTAGAATGGACTCAAGAAGCATGTAGGTATTTTTTATATATTAAACAAGCTATAAAAGATGCCCCTATTTTGAGAACCCCTGATTATACTAAGCCGCTTCAAATTTGTTCCTTTGCTTCTTATAATACTATTGCTGCAGTGTTATTACAGAAGAATTCAGAAGGCTATGAACAACCAATCTCCTTTTTTAGTAAGTCTTTATAGGCAACAGAATTGAAATATTATATCATGGATAAACATGCCTATTCTTTTTTCAAGGTTGTTAAAGCATTCAGATGCTATTTGGTAGGGGCAACCATAGTTTCTTATGTACCAAGTGTTGTTGTCAAGGATATCTTAGTCCAGCAAGAGGTATCAAGGAGAAGATGTAGATGGATCAATAAGATCCAAGAGCTTAATATTGATATCCATATAACTAAGTTGGTAAGAGGTTTAGGATTTCCTAAATTAACGGCTCAAAGCAATTTAGATGCTAACCACATTGATATGCTAGAGGAGGAAAATAAACCTCATATTTGTGATATGGATTATTCTGATTGGTATAAGGATATCATTGGATACTTGCAAAATATGCCTTTTCCCCCTAATATGAATGATAGTAAGAATACAACAATCAAGTTGCATGCTTTGAAATATGCAATAATTCAAGGACAGTTATGGTGGAGGAGCAATGAAGGAGTGCTACTCAAATGTGTAGATATAGATAGGTCTGATGATCTCTTAAAATAAATGCATGATGGTGCATGTGGTGGCCATTATATGGCTAAGATTACTGCCCATAAGATTATCAGATCTAGTTTTTGGTGGCTGACAATCTTCAAGGATGCCCACAAATATGTCAAAAGATGTGATGCTTGTCAGAGATTCTTAGGCAAATTGAAATTTTCTGGAAATCTTCCCTTGAAGCCTTTTATAGTTGAGGAACCTTTTCAAAAGTGGGGAATGGATTTCATAGGTTAAATTCCTAACAAGTCTAGTAAAGGCCATTCATGGATCCTAGTGGCAACTGAATATTTTACCAAGTGGGTGGAAGAAATTCCCACTAGAAGAGCCACAAGTAGGGTTGTAATTGATTTCATAATACCGAATATGTTGACTAGATTTGGTTGTCCAAAATTTATTGTGGTGGATAATTCTATGTGTTTCAGATCAAGGGAATTCACTAAATTTTGTAAGCAATATAGAATTTTGATTTCATATTCTTCCCCATATTACCCCCAAGGCAATGGCTAGGCTGAATCCAATAACAAGAGTTTGATAAAGATTATTAAAAGAATATTTGATGCAAATACAAAAGCATGGGATTCAAAATTACAACTTACTCTGTGGGAAGATAGAGTAATAGTGAAAAAAGCTATTGGATGTGCACCTTTTGACTTAGTTTATGGTATTCATGCCAGATTACCACAAAATAACTTGTTGCAGATCTAAAAATATATCCAAATATATGATGATGATCTAGAAGATGAAATGAGAGCCAAGTTAGAGGATTTGATATAGTTAGATGAATCAAGGAGGCAAGCACATGATGGGAACATTAGATTGCAGTTGCAGTGCAAAAATTTATTTGGCAAGAAAGCCACTACTAGGAAATTTGAGATTGATGATATGGTTTTGATGTGGAATGGAAGGATAGAGGACAAAGGAAAACATGAAAAAATTGATCTCATATGGGTAGGCCCATATCTAATTGAAAGTAAGTGGGCTTTTGATTCCTATATGTTGAAGGAATTAACTGGAAATATTTTGGAGTTGCCGGTTCATGGGTAATTTCTGAAGCTCTACTTTTCTTGAAGAAGGAAAAATCATGAACATGTATGTATATATTTCTTTGTTTCCTTCTTTCTATTTTAAGTTAGTTTCTTTCTAGTAGGTGGTTTGCTTCTCCTAGTAATTATGAATCCTTGTTATGCCTACAAGAGACATACATCCCAGATGTAGCCACTATTAGTACTTATCAAATTTTCATGGTTCCATGCTTCTTTTCCTGGTCTCTACAATTTATTTTAGCCTTTTCCTTTAAACCCTAAGCCCTTAATGAGTTTTCATGTCAAAATTTGAGAAATAAACCCGAGATTTTCATGGCCAAATTCTATTTCAAAGTTACTTTTTGGGCCACTTAAGTTATCCCTTTTGGCATGTACATGTTTCATATCTTATGTGCTTGCTAGATCTCCAGATATAACCTGAGTTAATGATTTCCTCTAGCAATTTTAAGATTACTCAGTTGCCTGATCGCCAAATGCAGACCATGGTCAGAGATGGGTCAGCTCATGGTTAGGTTATAGATCGCAGATGACATAAAGGCTGAGCATGTTGATCAGATCTGACGGTTGTCATAATTCCTTAAAGGCAAAGGTGCAGTTATTTAACAGATAAGGCATTACGACAATATGCCACATGTATTTGGTGGGCCCGGATGTAGTTTAACATAGGTCTCTTCATTAACCTAGTCTCATGATCAAACCACAGTTAACGATTTTCTCTTGCGACTTGGAGTATGTTTAGTCGTGTAGTCTCCAGATTGTATCATGGTTAAATATGAGTTAAGTCAAAGGTCAATGCTGATGTCAGTGTCAGAGATGAGTGGGTAGTTGTGAGAAAATGATAGGGGGACATGTGTCTTGATGGGCCCACTCTTCATATGTTAGTCTCCAAGTCTTGTAATGAAGAGCAAATATTCCAATCTCTACAGAAACTTTGAGTTTCTCTTTAGTCACATGGTCCCTTGATGAGGGGGAATATTTGAAATTGATCTGGAGACTTTTCGAGAGCCGTCCAATTAGATGAAGATATAATGATTGTCGTCGAGTCTTGTGATAAGACCATGGCTAATAAAAAAGGTATAGTGACTCAGAGACTAAAGAAAAATGTAAACCTAAGTTAAGGGCAAGTTAAGTGATTACTGCTATGCGACACGTGGTGGATAAAGATTCTTATGCTTAGGTTACTTAAAGAGGACCAACAGATCAGTTTTAAAGTTGGCAAAGGTTTCAATCTCAGTCGTCAGATTCATTTTTTGTGCCACCTGTAGCCATTGTAATAGAATTTTAAATACTCAAATGCATTCAAAGAGGGTTTCATAAATATCAAGAGATATTTGTTCTTAGAGACATTAATGACCTGACTTGATCTTTTGGGCGGCTCTGCACAGTTGCTGAAGACCAGAGTTCGGATAGAAGTCTGATATGTGGAGATGCATTAAAGACTAGACTATGATAGATAAGAATTTTGTAAACAAAATTAAATGCATATAGAGTCGCCTGGTCATTTATGCATTTATGGATCCACTTTTAGGGTCGTTCCATGAATTTTCTTGCCTATTAGAGTGCTGCGCTTATATCCATGGATTGAAGATTTGATTGCAGATCAGATTGCACATATTGAAGAGAAGAATTCAGGGTTTTAAACTTGACATCAAAATTGAATTTTATGCTTGGTTGGTTGTAAATCCTAACCCTAAATGGTCTAAATATTGTAGCATTCTTGTTCCAATAAAAGAATATTGAAGACCATTTAGAAAGGGCTAGAGAATTGGGAAAGTAGAACGCATTAGGCTAATACTTGTTTCTAGTCTAGGAGATAGCAGATGTATTTATGATTAATGTCAAGATAGAATAGAAAGATGATAATCTTTTGCATATTGTATTATTGCATATTTCCTTGTCATATTGATTCAGGAACTAGTTTTCATCTTACTTAATATGAGTTGTTTTAGATTTGAGTATCTCTTGTATGTTATCTATTGAGTTGTAAGTTTTTTGGCTTATTGTATGAGTTCTTCTTATGCATATGTGTATTTCATTGGTATTTGATTGAGAATGAAACTAAACTCCTTTTAATACTACATAAATTCAGTCTAGATATCTATGTAAGGATCTTGTAGTGAGCAATCTAATATTTCTTATGTGTATGGCTTTGAATCTTAGCCTTTAAGGTATTCCAATTTCAGTATTGTATGTAGGTTTTAGCCCAATTGATAAGGCATTGATCTAAAGAAAGTATTTTCTATGGAGATATAAAATTGGGATGGTTTGGCTATGTCCTATCCCACAAATATAAATCAAACTCAGTACAAAATTATTTATCTTTTGAGGTGTTGTCCTACTTATTCCACCCATGGTAGCGGAGATTCACCGAATGCTAGGTTGGCATTTACTACTTGCTTACAATTCATCTGTTGTTTAAATCCATAAGTAGAAGGTGTGGTAAAGAGTTGAGTTTAGTCTAGATTAGGTGTACCCGCCTTGGTTTTGCAGAGCCAGAAGCAAAAGATGGTAGTCTTGACCCTATAGTTGGTCCAGTTACCTTATAGAGCTTTCACACTTTGAACTAACCACTCCTAACATCAGTCTTGAGGTATATTTGTCCCTCAAGTTAGCGTAAACATTTTCAAACACCAACACACTCCATATTTTTCCTACTATATTCCTCCTCAATAATTTTATTTTTAGAGGGATCTAGGTTAATGCATTCTCTTTCCTCAATTTTGTAATCAATAATTTTAGGGTAAAAAGTTATCGATCCATATTTGCAAGATATTTCCAAAGGAGTATCAACTTTCTTATTAAGTTCCATACTAACTATAATGATTATTTTGACATAAGCTTGATCAGATTCTATATAACCTTTAAATTTTCCCTATCCATTACCTATTTCTCGAAGGGATTCATCATGAGAGAGTTCAATTGGTAAATTATTAAGCAAAATTGCCTTCTCCACCATTAGGTTTTCTAATTTTAATGGGTCAAACATGGGAGACCAATCTAGGGTAATAAACCCCATGTTTCTAAATTTTGGAAAACCTTCAAATAAAACTTTTGATTTCAATTTTTTACTAGAGAAATCTAAATATAAATTTTTTTCCTGAAGGGTAGGAATACTTACCTTTTTATATAACTATACTTCCATCCATTTCACAATCGTTCCTGCGGAAGCCCGTATTCCTTTCCACCTGCAAAAAAAACCAAACTCTGAACACGTCTCTTGGATCCTTCCTACTAGATCATTATAAATAATTATCTTCTTCCTCTAATTAAGGTTAGTAGAAAAATTATCTTTATTATACTTAAACAACTGTGAATATTACTTAGCCTCATTATCCATTTCCTTTGCTAAATCTGTGAATCTATTACGAGGAGGGGTATAGATCTTACCAATAATAGAATTCGGTCGTGTTTTACCCACTGTTGTATTGTTATCTTCAACCGGTGAGAAACTGAAGAGAATCCTCCTTCGATGAGGCAGAGAGTATACCCCATGCTTTGTGTTGTTGTTACTAGAATAATTAGGGAAAAAACCATTTGATACCCTTATCGGCTTTGATCTAAGAATAGCATGTAATGGCAGGGTTTGCGTGGACAATAGCCTCTCTGGTGGAAAAACCCTAGAGGAAGCTCTAGGGGAAGAAGACATCAGTGCAGAGAATTTATTTGAAGTTTTGATTGTGAAGAGAGCAACATAAATTTGCTTTGCCTAAAAATGGGAGCCTGTAACGATCTTCCATTCATTTTTCCTAGAATCTGAAACGATTTCCATAGAGCCATGAAAATTACCGTCATCCTTCACACCCAGTTTAGCATATTTCATTTTTGAGAAATTTTGAATCTATCAATCAAGAGTATCCATTGTGAAGGATCTATTTCCTGAGTAAGAGCGAAAGCAAAAAGGCAGCTCGACATTGCGAATTTTTATCAACAACTAATTTCTCCAATCTCAACATATTTTTTGGATTATGAAGTCATTATCATTAGATTCAAATTGTCTGTATCCCTTAAAATTTAACACTTTCACATCTTTGGTGACTCAAATTTGATCATAAGACAAGTTATCTAAGATTATCAAGTTAAACAATCTATAATCTATCAATACTATGACTTTGTGTGTGTGTGTGTGTGTGTGTGTGTGTGTGTGTGTGTGTGTGTGTGTGTGTGTGTGTGTGTGTGTTTGTGTGTGTGTGCCCCCTATGTGTGTGTGTGTGTGTGTGTACATGCACCTGTATGTCTGCCCCCTATGTGTGTGTGTGTGTCTATGTGTGTGTAGACACATGAGTGCATGCATACATGTCTCTCTCTCTCTCTCTCTCTCTCTCTCTAACCAATAATAGAATTCGGTCATGTTTTACCCATTGTTGTACTATTATCTTCAATGGGTGAACAATTGAACAGAATCCTCCTTCGATGAGGCAGAGAGTATACCCCATGCTTTGTGTGGTTGTTACTAGATTAATTAGGACAAAAACCATTTGATACCCTTATCGGCTTTGATCTAAGAATAGGATGTATTGCCAGGGTCTGCATAGACTATAGCCTCTCCCATGGATAAACCTTAGAGGAACCTCTAGGGGAAGAAGGCATCAGTGCAAAGAATTTATTTGAAGTTTTCATTGTGAAGAGAGCAACATAAATTTACTTTGCCCTAAAATGGGAGCCCGTAATGGTATTCCATTAATTTTTCCTATAATCTGAAGGGATTTCCATAGAGCCATGAAAATTACCATCATCCTTCACACACAGTTTAGCATATTTCATTTTTGAAAAATTCTAAATCTGTTGATTGAGAGTATCCACTGTGAAGGATCTGTTTCGTGAGCAATAGCAAAAGCGAAAAGGCAGAGACATGGTGAATTTTTATCAACAACTAATTTCTTCAATCTCGACATTTTTTTGGAATATGAAGGCGTTATCCTTAGATTCAAAGTGTCTTTATCCCTTAAACTTTAACACTTTCACATCTTTGGTGACTCACATTTGATCATAAGACAAGTTATGCAAGATTATCAAGCTAAAAAATCTATAATCTATCAATAACATGACTTTGTGTATGTGTGTGTGTGCACCTGTATGTCTACCCCCTATGTGTGTGTGTGTGTGTGTACGTGTGCGTGCATGAGTGCATACATACATGTGTGAGTTTCTCTCTCTCTCTCTCTCTCTCTCTCTCTCTCTCTCTCTCTCTCTCTCTCTCTCTCTCTCCTTGTACATTNGTGTCTCTCTCTCTCTCTCTCTCTCTCTCTCTCTCTCTCTCTCTCTCTCTCTCTCTCTCTCTCCTTGTACATTGTCATAGACTCAAATCTATAGTTTGTGCATCAGGTTATGGGAGCATTATGCCTAGGTAACCTAGTCTTAGTAGAAGCTGGCATAGGGTGAATTAGTCCTATAAAATTTAGTTTACCTTTCATAGAAATTAATAATAGACCTTTAGGAACCTATATTATAATTTTCTCAAACAAACTAGTTTTAGGAGCCATTTGTCATGCCAATTCAATTCACCCTGAAACACTTCAGATTTCAAGCATAGGTGCACATCACTATTTCCATTTAATTCATATATATGGTTTGTAATTATTATTTTTCTATATTAGTCATTTTCATATTTATGCCTAAATACCCAACCTTTCAATTTATCTTATTTCTCATTAGTAAAGAACAAAATAATAAAAGTCGTAAGGGTATTAAAACTAAATTGGATCTCTTGGACAAAGAGTTAGTCAATCATACTTATCACTTGGTGGAAATTTATTCTAATGTGGTAAGGAAAATTGATTTATCTACCTTATTTACATCTATCCCAAAAATTAACATTAAATTGAAATTGATAAATTTGAAAGGAAGGTCTGAAGTAGAATGCTAAAAATTATACCTCGAGATTGTTGTATTTATTGATGGTTGATGATGTAATTATTTTTTAATATGATCACAAGTTGTAATATGATATAATGACAAGACATAAAGTAGATTGACTATGAAAACATGATTTCATGAAGATTGTTGTAACTCATTGTTCCATAATGCTTACATCTAAGAAATACATGGAGGATATGATGGGATGAAATGTCACCTTAGATTCTTAATGTGTTTTGATTGGTTTGTGACTAATGGATGATCCTAATGAATTGAAAGATTACTCTTATATGGGTTTCTTAATCTATTTGATAAATTAAGCCAACCTCTAATTGTCATATTAAGATATAAGGATCAATGAACAATTATCAAGAGCCTGATAAAAAAATATTCAAAATGGGGCCCAAATTGGTAGGATAATGGCAAAAAAAATAACATTTCTAGACAAAGGTATGAAAAGTTACCATTGTATGGGAAATTGATCTATTTCAAGAGCCATTTGTTGTACCCAACCGAGTCAACCCTAGAAAAATTCAGATTTCAAGCATAGGTACGCATTACTATTTCCATTTAATTTATGTATCTTCTTTATAATTATTAGTTTTCTGTAATAGTCATTTTCATATTTAAGCCTAAATGCTTAGCCTTCAAATCTATGTTATCTCTCAATCATAAGAAACAAAATAATAGAATCCCTAAAAGAATTAATACTAAAATTGAATCGCTTGGAAAAATAGTCGGTCAATCAGAATTATCTCTTGGTGGCTTTGTATTCTAATATGAAAAGGAAAGGGGATTCTCAACCAAATTTATCTACCCTCTTTCCATCCATCACAACAATTAACATTGAATTGGAATTGATAAATTAAAAAAAAGGAAGGCCTAAAGTAGAATGTTTAATGCTATAGCTTAATATTGTTGTAATTGATGATGGTTGATGAAGGAATGCTTTATAAAGTTGATCACAATTTTTAACACAATAATATGACAAGACATAAAGTAGATCGACTACGAAAACATGCTTGAATGAAGATTATTGTAGCTCATTGCTCCATAATGCATAGATCTAAAGAAATCTTGGAGGATATGATGGGATGAAATGTCACCTTAGATGATTAATGTCTTGTGATTGATTTAGGATTGATGGATTATTGAAATAAATTGAAATATTAGTCTTATATAGGTTTCTTAATGTATTTCATGGATTAAGGAAATCTCTAACTATTATATTAGGACACAAGGGTTAATGAACAATTATAAAGATCCTAGCACATACATATTCAATGTTAGGCCCAAATTGGTAGGACAATACCAATAAAAATATCATCATATAGACAAAGGTATCCAAAGTCACCATTGTTTTGTCAAAGACACCCAAAGATGCTATTTTCCTCCTAAAATAGGGTGAACATGGTAGGATTCAGGTGCACTTTTCCCAAGAAAACAATTTAGATTGTCATGGAAATATATGACATAAGAATTGTAGAATAAAAACTAGAAATATGATTGTATAAGACATAGGAGAAATTGCATTAAGGAAAGGGCATGGTATAAATTGTATAGGGTAAAAAATTATGATACTAAATTTAGCCCTTTCTAGAGAGAGGTCTCTATCTAAATGGTCAAAAAATCTAGACTAGTTGATATTGAAAAGATGCTATTAAGAGGTTATCATTCAATAGTTGGTGGTATCTATCAATCTTGGCGATCCAAAATCTGAGACTTTACAAAAATTTCATCACGTATTATATATCTATGTAGTAAAAGCCTAAGTAACTATGAACTATTGTTGTGATGTACTACAATATTGAGGAATATCATTGACTTGCATTGAGAATAATCAAGCCTTCATACTAATTCAATAGTTATATAAACAAAAGAAAAAAAATAGAGGCATTTTATGTTGATATAGAAAGAATATGATAGTTGAAATTATAATCTTCAATAATTTATTTACAAACATGTTAGTTTAATTATTTTTAATTAACATTTTTCAATTCTCATGAGAATGATTTGGGATGATGCCTTTAAATGTAGTTCCTAAATGTTTAATTCAAAATATTTTGTATGCTAGATAATTGAACTTTGATAAAAGGGGAAAACTCATTTTACAGGGACAAGAAACCTAAAGTCGACAAAAGAGTAACAAAAGGAATCTTGAACATAAACCTTCCAAGACCTAGAACGAACACAAATGCATAACAACCTGCAGAAAATAGGGCATAACAACCCTACAAAGAAACAACCATAACCAGAAAAGAACTAATAACAACTTAGGCACATCATCTTGACTAGCTTATCATTGTTTTGAATGATATCTTCATTAATACTCTTAACTTTCCTAATGATATTGTTAATAGGGGTCATACCCTTATTCTTGTTGTGGAGCCTCATTGTAAGACCAAGTAGGGGCTTCTCAATAGCATTCATCACAATATTTGTGTCCTCTGAAGGAGCCTTGTATCTCTTTCGAGTAACTTCATCCAAAGCCTTTTCCATCTTGCCCACCTTAGTAGTGACAATGGGATAATTACCCTTGGAAATGGCATGAAGAACTTTGGCATGCTCATTTAGCCTATGGAGGATATCACCAGTATTGTCGATAGCTAACTTACTCACAGCCACCACCACACTCGACAAGGTCTCTCGGACCTTATAAAAGTCATCCTCCATAGCCTTAATGTACTCTTAATGGTCCTCTTTCATGGCTATTATGTTAGTGGCCAAGGATTGCATATTAGCAAGGATAATGTCCAGGTTCTCATATGACGGGTTGACCAGATGTTAGCTAATGGTTAACAATGATATTCTGAGAAATTCAATAGTTTAGATTATTAAATTTGAATAAGAAATTAGAAGGATGAGAATGTGACCATAATTTAGTCTAAGGTATAAAAAAATATATGTGATCTTGTGCTTGATGGAATATTCTAACAAATAGATTGTCAATGTTATGAACTAAGTGATGTGACATAAGAAAATTTTTATATATATGTTTAAGGCCATCAAATGTGCTAAACGAAAATAAATAAATAGTACAACTATTCATTAGAGACATCCACCAAAACTAGCATAGAGTGACTGAGAAAACGTATGAAAATTTGCTTCCTACAAAATTTTCAAAAGAATGTATGTCCCCTCTAATCAAATATACATACAAAAATCATAGAACTTAAATCTTCACATATTTACATCATCTACATTTCTATCACAACTTGAACATTATCATTAAATATTTCTTAATGAGATGCATTCCATCTCCAACATACAAAAAAAAATCAATATTGCATAACAATTCTACATAGTACATATATATAGAGAAATGGAAATAGATATTTTTATAGGCCACCGTAGGCATCTAGTTTTAAATATCGGTTTATCGGATAAGATATTTTATTTGATAAGATATTTTCTTTTCTTTTCAGTTTTAAAGTTTAAAGAGCGAGTGTTCTACCCTAATGTCCAAGGTTTCTTTGAAGGGACGTTTGATTATTCGGTAGGATATTTTATTTTTATTGTAGTTTAAACAAGACACTCATATATGTTTTTCCACACGCCAACCATTCATATGCACGATTCCATCTATCATTTTGCGTCCCATTTTCTCTCAACATTAAATTCAGTTTAATTCTTTCTCGAACAATCCATATACACGTTACGAACCAACTATTCAAAATAGGGAAGAAGAGATTATCATATAAATCAACCAATTCAAACTACGTAAGACTGGTAGGTGACACCTTTTTTCAAAATTTTAAAACCTAAATAAAACAAATAGCGCGAAGTGGATTAAAGTCTCCATCTGTAAATCTCTTGTTTTTTGGCAAGCGGGTTGTTCTGAATGGTAGATACGCCCCTCTGACCTTGAAAACACGAAGAATGGGAGACAGTCAAGAGTCGCTGTGACAAGAGTTCTACTGGTTGTCATCATCTGCCATTTAGCAGATCATGAATGATAAACTACATCTTTCTGAGCTCAATCCAGATCGTATCTAAACAGAGGGAATATCCAGGTCAGTTCAAGCTCATTTGATAATCAGTCTTGTTGGACCTTGGGCTTTTTTATTTTTTTCCACATGCCCAAAATGTTCTCATAGTAGATTGCAGGAGTTTACAGTTAAAAGAAATCTGGGTCCATAGAGATTATTTCATAGAGGATCAAGAGCTTGAATTTTTATGAGATGATATGATCTTGATTCTTTGTAGTTCAAATCTTTTAGGGTTAGGGTATTCTTATATGAAATATGGTTAGATTGTTCTTGCATATTGGGTGTTTATGAAAGTCACATATGTAAGTGATCTGCAAATTCAAAAACAATTCGCCCAAAATAGATTTGAATGAGATTTCCCTTATTTTTATGTTATGAATACACGTATGTGTGTACTTATACCCAGTATCATCAATTGGGCTGGGTTTCTCTACCTGATAGAGGGAAGTCTTTGAGCTTATATCCCTTGTATGGAATACTATTTTCAGTAGTTAAGCCCTAAAACTATTAGGGTTTCTGAAGGTCTAGTGTAAATCTGGTCTTGGTGGGTCCTTGACCTAAAAGTTGAATGCAAATTTTGAGAGCTTTCTATGGAGGATAGAAGATTTTGGATGGAGAGGGAATTGGATACAGTTCCTCCAAATGTGGAGGAAGAGAGACATCCAACCCCAACTTCTTCTCCTCCAACTCCTCCATCTCCATTACCAGTGAGTGTTGGTCCAGGCTACCAGCAGTATTTTTTCCCCTCATCTCCTTCAAATTCTCCTCCATTTTCTCCCACTAGCTCTTCTCCTACTAAGCCACAGGCTTATGAAGCAATACCATCACCTGCAAGATCCATGCCGTCTGATAAAAAGCCTTCAAAATCATATGCTCGTGCCACTGAATATTCTCCACTCCTCCCTCACTTTGCCACACCTCCAGATGAAGCTGAAGATGAAGATTATGTTGAGTGGTCAACCAATAGGAGGATTCCCAGATCATTCTTTAGAAGATGGTATTTATTATTTTTAAAAAGTTTATGTTTTAGTGTATTGTTCATGTTGATATATAATTTAGGACACTAATTTTAATACTTGATTGTTGATGCAGGTTAGAGAAAATTTTCTGTTGCTGTAGAATTCACGATTGCTGTCCTCCACTTTTCACAGATTAGATGAGAGAAGCTGTCATGTTGCTTTCCACGTGGATGAATTTTAATGGAGCTCTGCAGGTACTGTTTGAGGACCTGGGCTCTGAATTTTTCACTGAACTGGATTTGACAGTTCATTAAAACATAGAAGAATAAAATACCCTGATCAAATAGGTAAATCGATACAGGAAATTTTCAATATAATCGTCAGAAGACGTGTGGATTGCTGAGAAATAATTGTGCAAACTTTTGTATTCTGCTGGGTAATTGTCGGTTTAATTTACGTGAGTCTGAGCAGAACAGTGGGGAAAATAAATTAAACAAAGATCAATTCTTTGGAGGATTAGTTATTGAACCCATGTGGCCAATGGTCTTTTAATAAGGATTTATTTGTCTTCCAATTAAATGGTTGCCAACCTAAATAAAATAGTCAACTAACAACATGTTTAACTACCATTCCACATGCTCGTTTCTCAGGTTTTTCAAACCTACCCTTAACTTGGAATCATGAAGATTATCGATTTCTTGGTGTACTTGTAAACAAATGACTGGTTGATTGCATTTGTATTTGATAAGGGGAGGAAGAAAATACCTCTATAGGACTGACTGGCCCCGTATTCAATATTTTTGTAATCTGATATTTTCAGCACATTCTGATTGTAGAGAATAAACAATTTCAACAAATATATGTAAAAGTGAATAAATATGTTGGATTAATTTAGGTTATATGAGTGTAAGTATAAATTTGATAGGAATGACTGGTTGGTTGATTGCATTTGTATTTTATAAATGGAGGAAGAAAATAGTTCTATTGTGGACTGAGTGGTCCCCATTTTAATATGTAATCTGATATTTTCAGCACATTCTGATTGTAGAGAATAAACAATCTGAACAAATATATAATAGTGAATAAATATGTTGGATTTTTATTTACTGTGATCTAGCCAAGCAACCCAACCTACTTTACTTTGGACTTACAAATTGTCAAATTGGGGTACGGTCTCCCTTCTTAAACTAAATATGTTGGATTATTTCAGAAGATATAATTGTTAGTATAAATTTGATCTCATTTTGACAATCAGTCCAACAATTAGTCTAACATGGCTTTGAACCTTGGTGGTGCCATCAATAACACCATAACTTAACCATCACATTGCAAGAATGAGTCTCGATCATTAGTAGATATAAGGAATTAGAGAATATAGCATAAGTAAGCTAAATATGAAGGACAATATTTTTTAGTTCTTTATGTGAAGATGACATAAATTTATTATGGATGTTAAAAGCAAGATATTTTGGGATTGAAAATGATAGGTCATTTTTAATATTGTCTCAAAGTTTGAATAGGTTATATGCTCAAAGGAGAGCTGAGTCAATAAATTTACATATTTTCTATAGTCATGAATATGATATTTTTTTATTATTTTCTTTAAATTGACCATTTTCTACTCTACCCTCGAGGAATGGTTTATTCGTAAATACCCTTAGAGGGTTGTTGAGTCTAATGTACAAGCATCCTTGGTCTAAAAGAAATCTTGTGTTACCAATAATATTTTATTTAAGTTTTTTCTTAATTGGTAAGTATCCTAGATATTTTCTTGTTGTTTAATAATAATATATTGTAGCTTTCGAGAATCACATTCTTTTGCATCTATTTCTGTTCATATTTCACATTATAATTATCAACACATGTGGCTAGCATTAATAGAGTTTATTGATGGTGTACTTTGAATATCTTGCGTTGCAATTGGAAGCACAACATTAAACGAGTATTCTTTATATTTTGTTAAGCTTCATAAAGATGTCACCACATCTTTGATTTCAAATTAAGAACTCAATTTGGACTATGTGTTAGGAATAGTCCCAAGATACAACTGAGAGGGGGGAGGGGGGTGAATCAGTTATCTACTAGTTTAATTATTTTTCTCCAATTAAGTACATAATAAAATTAAGCATATATACAACAAGATAACATAGATTAGAACACCACAATTTTGGTTACAGGGAAACTAAATTGGTAAAAACCCCGGTGGGAATTGGCACCCACAAAGAATTGCACTAGAGTATAATGATCCCTCTTGGAAAATCTTACAATCATGTTAGGAGTTGTTCTTTACAATGCAATAAGTATAGTGACCTGGTTAAGGGTCAGACCCTGTTAGGAGTCTTTTACAAATAACCCTGTTAGGGGTGAGGACACACTGTCCAATAGCACACTAATAAAATGATGAAGGTTGCAACCTTCGGTAAAACAGATATACACTATATATGATAATGAACTGTTTGAGTAGACCTGTTGTCATGATCAGTTCCAATGAATTGTATTCACTCTATGCTTCTTCACATAGATCTTTAACTGATGAATGAAATAACTTTACTATCCCAAAACAACCAGCATTCTTCTTTGTTCTTTTTCGGTCTCTTTTCTTATCATTCACACTTAATGATCACAAATGAACAGCTATATTTATCTTCTCTAAAAGATATGCTCACGTCGGCTGTAGGAATCCCTTTAACACTTTTCTTATCGGCTAAACTAAGCATGCAACATAATTAGAACCGTGTAACTCAAAATGAATAGACACATCGCTTCACATAGCCGGCTCCACTAAAATTACCCAAACGTCAAACTTTAGATGAAACACATTTAGCGCCTTTTGTTAATCATCTTTGAGTCATAACTAAATATGAATCTAAACACGCATATCCCATAGATAGGCGCAACTAAAGAATCAATAAAATTATTGTTGGCTCTTTAAAGAACAATCCTATGAAACTATGGTTGGTAAGCAAATCAACATAACTAAACTTTAACTGAACTTCTCGAGCTGTGTGTATGAACATGGTATAATACTTATGTCTGAAACATAAAAACAACCGCGCAAGGCTCCAACATATCCATACTGAAAAGTGAATACAGTACACTATTGTATAATATATGTTGTCATCAATGACTAACATACAGTCAACTATTTGCACAAAGGCAAATCTTCAACAATCTCCCCCTTTGACATTGATGGCAACATATGATATTAAAAACACCATCAATCCAAAAGTGTTTTCTTTCTTTTTACAATCTTCTCAATATCCTTATCAAAGATTCCTCTTAATTGGTGCATCTTCTTTGGTTGTGTTTTTATTGTTATGACTATACACTACCCCAGAGTATATGCTCCCCCTTACTATATACTCCCCTTTTGAAATCAATGACAAAGGATGCCAAATATGAATAAGCACAGGTACTACTCCAAAAGTAGAGCAGTCAATCATTCATCAGTCATCAAGGACTGATGTATTTACTGCAAATTCTAATCAAACTCAGGAAGGGGAATTACTCCCAGCTTCTTCCTGAGATACTCAAAAGTATCTTTTGATAAATACTTTGTAAATATGTTCTCCAATTATTCTTTGGTGCTCACATAATCCAACTTCACTTCTTTGTCTGCAATTTTTTCTCATAGAAAATGATATTTTATTTCTATGTGTTTTGTCTTTGCATGCATTATAGGGTTCTTTGACATATTCATTGTGCTAGTGTTGTGACAATGAATAACAATAGGATAATCAATTTGAATTCTAAAGTCTTTAATCATTTGTTTTATCCAAACAATTGTGGAACAATTTAATGTTGTTGCTACATACTCAGATTCTGCTGTTGACTAAGAAATATATTTCTGCTTCTTGCTTGTCTAAGTAACCAAACTATCTCTAAGAAATACTGCTCCTCTTGATGTACTCTTTCTATCATCAACACCACCTTCCCAATCTGCATCTGTGTACACATGAAGTTCTACATTTTATGAATTAGGATACCATAAACCATAGTCTATAGTTCCCTTTAAATATCTGAATAATCTTTTTATTGCCATTAAGTGATTCTATTTTGGTTCAGCTGCAAATCTCCAAACAATGCCAACTACATTGGAAATATCTGGTCTAGATTGGGTGAGATATATGAGTTTTCCAATCATAGACTTGTATAGTGTTTTGTCAACTACTGTGGAGTCATCATTTTTAGAAATCTTGCTTCCTGTTACCATAGGCGTGCTTACTGGATTGCAATCTTCCATCTTGAATGTCTCCAATATCTCCCTCACATATTTAGACTAATTTATGAATATACCTATGTCTGTCTGCTTTACATTTAGTCCCAAAAAGTATTTTATAGGTCCAATTATGCTCATTTCAAATTCGCTTTGCATGTCTTTGGTGAATTTTGCGCTAAGCTTGTCATTACCTCCAAAAATAATGTCATCAACAAAGATAGCAACAAGTAATAATCCTTCAGGTGTCTCTCTGATGAATAAGTTGCAATCTGCTACTCCCTTTTTTAATCCAATCTTTGTCAAGTAACCATCAAGTCTCTCATACCATGCTCTTGGGCCCTGTTTAAGTCCATAGAGGGCTTTCTTTAGTTTGCATACCATGTCTGGGTTGTCTAAAAGTTTGAATCCTTCAGGCTACTCTATGTAAACTTCTTCCTTCAAGTCACCATTCAGAAATGTTGACTTAAAATCCATCTGATATACTTTGAAGTTCTTGAATGTTGCATAAGTTAAAAACAACTTTATAGCTTCCAGTCTGCTCACAGGGGCAAATGTATCAGAATAGTCAATTCCTTCTCTCTATGCATATCCTTCACATACCAATCTTTCTTTGTTTCTTATCACTGTACCATCTTCATTCATTTTTTTTTTGAATATCCACTTAGGTCCAATCACATTTTTGTCAAAAGGTCGAGGGACCAATTCCCATGTGTCATTCTTAATTATCTGATCCAATTCTTCTTGCATTGCATTTTCCAATTTGAATCATTACACGCATCTTCAACACTTAGGGGTTAAATTTGTGAAAGTAAACATACCTCTTTATTACCGTTTGAATCTTTTTTCTCTAGGCCTTGTCAAAACTTTATTGCTCAGATCTCCAATGATACCTTCTTTTGAATGATATCTAGATGTGTATTTTGAAATTTTAGGTGTTACACTCTCATCTGTAATCTGTGATTCTTCTTGACTTGGTTCAGGGTTATTGCATGATACATCAATATAGTCAAACATTTCTTCTATAATTGTTTCTTTATTGATAGGTCTAGGTTAATCTTCAATCATAGGTGCATATTCATAATATCTCTCTTGAATCATGAACTTCTCATCAATCTTCACATGTGCACTTTCAATGATTTTCTTCAACCTTAAATTAAAACATTTGTAAGCTTTTCTCTTAGTAGAGTAACCAAGAAAAATACCTTCATTACTTCTAGCTTCAAATTTAGTAACACCATCATCTCTCTTGATGTAGCATTTGCTTCCAATGATTCTAAAATATTTTACTGTAGGTACATTACCAAACTAAAGTTCATAAGGTGTTTTGTCTGCGCCTGGTCTTAGTTTAATTTTGTTGATAGTATAGATTGTTGTATTGACTGCATCTCTCCAATATGTGTATGCAAATTTTCCTTCAATCATGATAGTGCACGTTGTGTCAAGTATTATCCTATTTTTTCTTTTTGCAATACCATTTTGTTGAGGGGTTATGGGTGCACTTAGTTGTTTTTTGATCCCATGTTCTTCGCAGTACTCAAGAGACTTGTCAAAGGTGAATTCTTCTCCTCTATCAGATCTTAAACATTTTATCTTTAATCCAGACTCATTTTAAACTTTAGCTTTGAATATTTTTAACTTCTCAAAAGCTGTCATGCCCAAAAGTTGGGCAAAAACACACGAACAAAAAATTTTAAATAACGCATTAAAATGAGATACTAAAACTATACGAGGGTAAAAAGTGCACGCAAAATGATGCAAGGGGTAAATGGTAACTAGAATAGGTCACAAGGACAGGAATAGCTTTCACAGCTATCCTAGGGATGACTAAAGTTCCCAACTAAAACTGCATGCAAATTGAGACAGTTTGACTAAAAGTAAACTAGGGTTGACCAAAAGTCAACCATGACTTGAAATACGTGAGGAAGAGTCTCAAGGGTCTACTAAGCTTTAAGAAAAATATACTTCTCCTCTAAATACATAAACAGAAGAAAAACGCTAAGCCTTTCTTTCAATCTCTTTTTTTTCTGATATAAATACCTCAAATCTGATTCACATAGTAAGATGATTTATGATTACATACCATTAAACTTCCATCTAAAATACGGTAGGGAATTTACAAAAGTAAAAGTTTACAATTTTCATAATATTTCATTGCAATATAAAGGGGAAAGAATTCCTTTGGAACATCATAGGTTACGAATGACCAAATGATAAATTACAAGCTAAAATTTTACAGTGATTCACATCTTCCATCAAAGGGTATCATGCATCTACGATTTCCATCAGGTACCTGAAATCAAGGTAGAATGAGGTTGACCATGGAAGCTCAATTCCCAACCTAGGCCTTTACAAGGCCACCCCCGAGCTTGGGGATCCAATCTAGAATGGGTTACAAACTGGAACACTCAACAAGCAGGAAATGAAAGTGGAGTCTCAAGACACACGAAAACTTTCCCAACATAGGCTCGAACAAAAGGAAGTATCTCCAAGAGATATTCCATATAACAGGGGTAGTGGTAGACCTCACTAAAGGAGAAAGCCAAGATCACAAATAATATATGCAAGCCTCACATGGACTTGCTAAGGATCATCTTTACAAGATGCTATCCTGAATAACCTCCTTATACCTCCTAAATGCCCTCAAGCCCATCTTGGCTTCATCATGGGTATCGTGTTACCCCAAGTTTATCCCTCCACACATGGGAGACTCTACACTTAATAGGAATCATTTCCACTACCCCTCCAAGGCTACTCTGCCCTCCCAAGGGTGACTATACCTTGAAGACCCATTCAAAAATCAACACATAGTAAACACATTGAGAAACAAAAAGAAAAATTTTCAACAAAATAAAAGCTTCAAGAAAACCATAAAACTCCATTAATGGAGTCCTTGAGCTTAAG
>MU227830.1:2556798-2574349 GCA_018584345.1 Thuja plicata | reverse complement strand
TCACTCTTCTGAAGTGAGCTCTGTGAGGAGCCAACCCTGTTAAAGGTTACAATAACACACTGTTAGGTGTGACCTAGTTAAAGGATTTAATCACCCTGTCAGGAGTGGCCTTGTTAGAGGACTTAGAGAATTCCACCTGAATGCCACCTTGTTAGAGGATTTATACAAATGACTGTTAGGTCAACCTTGTTAAAGGATTTTAATTGATACAATGGTTAGAAAGTAATCAGCAGTTGTGATCTGATACATACAACTTACTTTACAAATTTAGATCCAATTACAGCTCTGATGTTAACCTACTTGATAGCCTGCATTTTCATTTCAACCTTCTGATCTACTTGGAAATTCGTCAAGCAATCACACATGCAACTCTCTGCTTCTGTATTCAGCCTTCTTTATTAGATCATGCCAAATAGTAAATCAACTATGCAATCCTCTTGTATACACACATGTACTACACATTCAGAAACACACTTCAGCACACTCAATGAGTAACCCCTTGACGTTATCATATACCTCTCTGTCTAGGTCAGATAAATCTTTTGCCACTTGAACAAGATAGTAGATCTTAGGTTAGGTCAAATCCAATGGATCATTCCATATTTGCATTACATTTACTTCTCCAAAGTAGTGTCCAATTAAATCTTAAAACCATGCATTAATTATGGTTACCCATACATTAAATGACATGGATCAATCTTTAATTAACATTACATATCCCAATAAAATTAACTAAGTCAGCCAAAGATCTCAAATCTCATCATTAATCCAATTACTGTAAGTTGGCCAACATCACTGTTTCCACTCGACAATTTCACTGGTGCTCGGAATTGAACAACTTTTCTCATCACAAATAACTTTTCTCGTCACAAACAACTTTGATTGGCACAAGCAACTTTTCTCGGCACAAGCCAAACTTGCTCAGCACAAAATAGCCAGAAAAATTGTCTTTGAAAGATAAACAACTAATTAATTTTCCAGAGTGCCAACTGATCAAGTACCCTTTTAATTTCCATAACTCAACCATTCACTTGGTCATCTTGTTAAATCTTCTTCATCAATAGTAGATATGGTACTCAAACAGATAACAATAGTCTCACCAGTTAAGGTTTGACAACAATGACAAAATAATAATTGCTTGCATTGTCACTTTCCAACACTAATTTGTTCTCTGCAGAGTTCTATTTTTTTTCTAAATGAGGTCCTTACATGCTTTCCCATCACACATGCCCTGCACATAGTATCAACAGGTCTTGCAATACTAGGAAGGTCTCTCACTGCCTTTACATTGATTATCTTTACTATGTTGTCAAAATTGATATGACAAACTCTTTTGTGTCAAAACCAACTATCATCCACTTTTGCAACAAAGCAATTTACTTTGGAGTTGAGCTGAAAAAATTACCTTTGGTCTTTGAACATGATGCAATCATGTCACCTTTTTTGTTATTAATGATGCACCTATTGTTTTTGAATTCCAACTGATATCCTTTATCAAGAAACTATCCAACACTTAGTAAGTTATGATGTAAACCATCAACATACAGATCACCATATGTTTTGTTCTTTCCATCTATGTTGATGGATCCTCTGCCTATGATAGGTTTGGAAGTGTTATCTCCAAATCTAACCATGCCACCTTTGTACTTATCTAGATGTAGAAATCTATCTTTGAATCCTGTTATGTGATGTGAACATCTATTGCCTATGATCTAGTCTGTTCTGATGTCTGCTTGTGAAACTAAAGCCAATTCTTGTGCTTTCTTTTCATCTTCAATTTCTATTTCATCATTCTTTTTTCACTATCTTTAATTGCAACGAATCCAATTTCATCCTCTCCTAAATCATCATCAGTCATACCATCTTTAGAATGATAGCATTCCTTGGTATATTTGGGCTTGTAATCTAATATGAACTTCTTGACTCTTGTAGGACACTTGGATGCAAAATGGCCAACTTTGTTGCATGAGAAACATTTGAATGGTAGATGTCCTTCATATTTTCCTTTACCTTTCCTTTCTTTCTTAGCAATCATAAAAATGATTTCTTCTAGTTCTGTATTGACTTTTTCTTTCTCAATATTACTAGAGATGCTCAAGGATTTCTTACCATGGACTGAAGCTTTGAAAGTTATTTCAATTTTAGGTTCTCTCTTTAATATTGATATCTCAAATGCTGAAATTTTGCTGACCAAGGTTTCTCGTTTGAAGTATTTTGAAAATTGCATGGTTTCATCCAAGATGTTTATCTTGCTTTCATAATATGCTATTAATATAGTCATCAGTTTTTCCATTATGTCTTCCTCTAAAATTTCTCCACCATTGTTTTTGATTCCTGAAAGTGCTTCATTAATCCTCTGATTGTAAGCTCTAATGTTTTCTTTAGGTAGCATTTCTAAATTGTTGTATCTTTTCTTCCAAGTCTTTCTACACGCATTCTTGGCTTGGATGTATCCTTCAAACATGTCTTCTAGGTATTTTCATATTGAATATGCTTTGTCTACCTTCTTAATCTCAAAAAATTCACTGCCAGATAAGGCACTGAATGGGGCTTCTTTGGCAATTGCATTTTGGGTGAATACTCCCTTTTGTTTATTAGTAGAGTATTCTTCTGCAAGATCTTTCAAAGTAGGAACATCAATTGCATGAGTAGAAACCACATAGATATCAAAACCAATGCACTGAAGATGTTTTATCATTTTGTTCTTCCAGTCAAGATAATTTTCTCCATCAAACTTAGGACTCTCTTTTCTGATGTCCGCCATATGATCTACCTTAAGTTGTTAGGATTTCTCTCCAAGGTACTTAGCTCTGATACCAATTGTTCCTAGGAATAGTCCCAAAAGATAATTGAGAGCGGGAGGTGAATCAATTATTTTCTAGTTTAATTATTTTTGTCCAATTAAGTATAGAATAAAATTAAGCATATATACAACAAGATAACATATATTTGAACACCACAATTTTGGTTATGGGGAAACTAAATAGGTAAAAACCCTGGTGGGAATTAGCGCCCACAAAGAAATTCACTAGAGTATAATGATCCCTATTATAAGATCTTACAACCCTTTTAGGAGTTGTTCTTTACAATGCAATAAGTACAGTGACCTGGTTAAGGGTCAGACCCTGTTAGGAGTCTTTTACAAATAACCCTATTAGGGATGAGGACACACTGTCCAATAGTACACTGCTAAAATGATAAAGGCTGTAACCTTTGGTAAAACAGATATACACTATATCTAATAATGAAATATTTGAGTAGACATATTCTCTTGATCAGTTCCAGTGAATTGTATGCACTCTCTGCTTCTTCACATAGATCTTTAACTGATGAATGAAATAGCTTTACTTTCCCAAAACAACAAACATTCTTCTCTGTTCTTTTTCTGTCTCTTTTCTTATCATTCACACTTAGTGATCACAAATGAACTGCTATATGTATCTTCTCCAAAATATATGATCACGTCGGCTGTAGGAATCCCTTCAACACTTTTCTTGTTGGCTAAACTAAGAACACAACATAATTAGAACCGCGCAACTGAAAATGAATAGACACATCGCTCCACATAGTCAGCTTGACTAAAATTACCCAAACATCACACATCAGATGAAACACATTTAGCGCTTTTGATTAATCATATTTAACTCATAACTAAACATGAATCTGAATGCGCATATCCCATAGATAGGCGCAACTGAAGAATCAATAAAATTACTATTGGCTCTTTAAAGAACAATCCTCTGAAACTGTGGCTGGTAAACAAATCAACATAAATCAACTGTAACTGAACTTCTGAATCTGTGTCTATGAACATGGTATAATACTTATGTCTAAAACATAAAAACAACCGCGCAAGGCTCCAACATATCCATACTCGAAATTGAATATAGTACACTACTCTATACTATATGTTGTCATCAATGACAAACATGCAGTCAACTATTTGCACAAAGGAAAATCTCCAACACTATGTAATGAATAGATTGGTTTCTAGAAAACAATTGAACTTACACTAGGTCATTTATTTTCTTATTTAAATTTGAGTCTAAAAGGGGTTATGTATGGAATTCTTATGAAGTTTCATGGAAATGAAGAAAAATATCAGAATTACAACAAACCACTTTGAGGGGGTGACCTCCAATTCTTAGGTGATAACATATGAATTCAATATTAGGTGATATGAAGCTTTGGGAGAAATACATTCACCTTTATATATAAGATTAACTATGTAAGGGCATACCCCTTCATTCAAATTATTTAACATATGAACTATAATAGGGGTTAAGGTTAAGCATGCCACAAGTGCTTAATATAATATATTTAGGAATGTATATAATATATACCTAGGAGTATATGGTATTAGAGTCATCTTTTTTGTTATAATAGTAGGGATCTAATATACTCCTCCCCTTCAAAAAATAATTTTCCTCAATATATAACAATTTTGTTGTAAATGGTTTCAACGCCCCTTCAAAACTATCTTTGATTAAAAATAATTGTTGGTGTTTTTGTTAGTATAGTTGGAATAACTTCAGAAAGTTAGGTACTCATAGGGGAGAGGTGAATTAGTATGCTTAAAAACTTTTAACCATTCATTCTGATCTATTACCGAGTTGAATA
This sequence comes from Thuja plicata, assembly GCA_018584345.1. NCBI lineage: Eukaryota > Viridiplantae > Streptophyta > Pinopsida > Cupressales > Cupressaceae > Thuja > Thuja plicata. The sequence continues at coordinate 2,569,729 of MU227830.1, read as the reverse complement.
CAATGCATAAGATGAGCATAAAGTAAGTATTTGAAACCATAAAATATGGAACACATAACACAAAGATTTTGGTCCTACAAATATCCTTTATTAGATGAAAAAACTATGGTGGAGATGACACCCACAATCCTTCACTACTACAGTAAAAAGGTTTCTCGGTTAGAGCTACAATTTGGCTACTTCTGATAGCTTACCCTATTAGGAGTACTAAATTCAGTTAAGAGTACAAAAGACTTATCTAGTCTACCTTGTTAGAGGATTTCACAATCTCTAATAAAAGAGATGTACATGTTGTAATAGTCCCAAGGGATAACCCAGAGGGGGGTGAATAAGTTATCAACTATTTTTAATTCTTTTGTTCAATTAAGTATAGAATATCATTAAGCATATACACAATAAGATAACATAATACCACAATTTTGGTTATGGGGAAACCAAAATAGGTAAAAACCCTAGTGGGAATTAGCACCCACAAAGAACTGTACTTGAGTATAATAATCTCTGTTAGAAGATCTTACAACCTTGTTAGGAATTGATCTTTACAGTGAAATAAGTACATTGACCTGGTTAAGGGTCGGACCCTGTTAGGAGTCTTTTTCAAATAACCTTGTTAGGGGTGAGGACTCACTGTCCAAAAGCACACTGCTAAAATGATGAAGGTTGCAACCTTCAGTAAAACAAATATACACTATCTCTAATAATGAACTATTTGAGTAGACCTGTTGTCTTAATCAGTTCCAATGAATTGTATACACTCTCTTCTTCTTCACATAGATCTTTATTTGATGAATGAAATGGCTTTACTGTCCCAAAGTAATCAACATTATACTCTATTCTTTTTCTGTCTCTTTTCTTATCATTCACACTTAATGATCTTAAATGAACTGCTATATGTATCTTCTCCAAAAGGTATGATCACGTCGGCTGTAGGAATCCCTTCAATGCTTCTTTTGTCAGCTAAACTAAGCACATGACATAATTAGAACCACACAAAACAAAATGAATAGACACATCGCTTAACATAGTCAGTTGCACAAAAATTACCCAAACGTCATGCTTCAAATGAAATATGATTTGCGGCTTTGGTTAATTATATTTGACTCATAACTAAACATGAATTTGAACACGCATATCCCATAGATAGGTGCAACTCAAGAATTAATAAAATTACTGTTGGCTTTCTGAAAAAAATTCCCTGAAATTGTAGCTGGTAAACAGAGTAACATAACTCAACTATTACTAAACTTCTAAATTTGTGTGTATGAACATGGTATCATAACTATGTATGAAACATAAACATAACCGTGCAAGTCTTCCACATATCCATACTCAAAAGTGAATATAGTACACTATTCTATACTATATGTTGTCATCAATGACAAACATATAGTCAACTATTTGCACAAAGGTAAACCTCCAACAATCTCCCCTTTGACATTGATGGCAACATATGATTAAAAATACTATCAATCCAACAGTGTCTTCTTTCTTTTTACAATTTTCTCAATATCCTCATCAAAGGTTCCTCTTCACTGCTGCATCTCCTTTGACTGTGTTTTTATTTTCATGACTATATACTCCCCTAGAGTATATGCTCCCCCTTACTATATAGTCCCCCTTTGACATCAATGGAAAAGGATGCCAAATACAAATAAGCACAGGTACTACTCCAGAAGTAGAGTAGTCAACCACTCATCAATCACAAAGGACTGATGCATTTTCTATGAGTTCTAATCAGACTCAGGAAAGGGAATTACTCCTAGTTTCTTCTTGAGATGCTCAAAAGTATCTTTTGATAATGGTTTTGTGAATATGTCTCCCAACTGATATTTAGTGCTCACATAATCCAACTTCACTTCTCTTTCTACAACTTTTTCTCTTAGAAAATGATATTTTATTTCTCTGTGTTTTGTCTTTGTGTGCATCATAGGGTTTTTTCACATATTAATGGTGTTGGTGTTGTCACAATGGATGAAAATGGGGTAATCAATCTGAATTCCAAAGTCTTTAATCATCTATTTGATCCAAACCATTGTTGAACAATTTAATGCAGCTTCTACATACTCAGCTTCTACTATTGACTGACAAATACAGTTCTGCTTCTTGCTTGTCCAAGTAACCAACCTGTCTCCAAGAACTACTGCTCCTCCTGAGGTACTCTTTTTGTCATCAACACAACCTGCCCAATCTGCATCTGTGTATACATGAAGTTCTATATTTTATGAATTAGGATACCATAGACCATAGTTTATAGTTCCCTTTAAATATCTAAATATTCTTTTTATTTCCATTAGGTGATTCTGTTTAGGTTTATCTGCAAATCTCCCAACAATGCCAACTGCATTAGATATATCTGGTCTAGATTGAGTGAGATATATGAGTTTTACAATCGTGGACTTGTAGAGTGCTTTGTCAACTGCTGTGGAGACATCATTTTTAGAAAGCTTGCTTCCTGTTATAATAAGAGTGCTTACTGGCTTGCAATCTTCCATTTTGAATGTCTTCAATATCTCCTTCACATATTTAGAGTGATTTATGAATATACCTTTGTCTGTCTTCTTTACATTTAATCCCAAAAAATATTTTATAGGTCCAATCATGCTCATTTCAAATTCACTCTGCATCTCTTTGGCAAATTGTGCACTAAGCTTGTCATTACCTCCAAAGATAATGTCATCAAAAAAGATAGTAACAAGTAATAATCATTCAGGCATCTCTCTGATGAATATGTTGCAATCTTCTACTCCCTTTTTGAATCCAATATTTTTTAAGTAGCCATCAAGTCTCTCATACCATGCTCTTGGGGTCTGTTTAAGTCCATGGATGGATTTCTTTAGTCTGCATACCATGTCTGGTTTGTCTAAAAGTTTGAATCCTTCGGGTTGCTCTATGTAGACTTCTTCCTTCAAATCACCATTCAGGAAAGTTGACTTGACATCCATCTGATATACTTTGAAGTTATTGAATGTTGCATAGGCCAAAAAAATTTAATAGCTTTCAGTCTGCTCACAGGGGCAAATCTATCAGAATAGTCAATTCCTTCTCTCTGTACATATCCTTTACATACCAATCTTGCTTTGTTTCTTATCATTGTACCATCTTCATTAATTTTGTTTCTGAATATTCACTTAGTTCCAATCACATTCTTGTCATAAGGTCTAGGGACCAATTCCCATGTGTCATTCTTAGTTTTTTGATCTAATTCTTCTTGCATTGCATTTTTCTAATATGAATCATTGCACACATCTTCAACACTTAAGGGTTCAATTTGTGAAAGTAAACATACCTCTTCATCAATGGTTGAACCTTTTTCTCTTGATCTTGTCAAAACTTTACTACTCTAATCTCCTATGATATCTTCTTTTGAATGGTATCTAGATGTGTAGTTTAAGATTTTATGTGTGACTCTCTCATCTGTGATCTATGATTCTTCTTGACTTGGTTTAGGGTTATTGCATGATACATCAATACAGTCAAACACTTCTTCAATAACCATTTCTTTATTGATAGGTATAGGTTCATCTTTAATCATAGGTGCATATTCATAATATCTCTCTTGAATTATGAACTTCTCATCAATATTCACATGTGCACTTTGAATGATTTTATTCAACCTTAAATTAAAACATCTGTAAGCTTTTCTCTTAGTAGAGTAACCAAGAAAAATACCTTCATCACTTCTAACATCAAATTTACCAACACCATCATCTCTCTTGATGTAGCACTTGCTTTGAAAGATTCTAAAGTATTTTACTATAGGTACATTACCAAACCAAAGCTCATAAGGTGTTTTTCTGTGCCTGGTCTTAGTTAAATTATGTTGATAGTATAGACTGGTGTATTAACTGCATCTCTCTAATAGGTGTGTGCAACTTTCCCTTCAATCAATATAGTGCGTGTTGTGTCAAGTATTTTATTGTTTCTCCTTTCTGCAAATCCATTTTGTTGAGGGGTTTTGGGTGCACTTAGTTTTCTTTTGATCCCATGTTCTTTGCAATACTCAAGAATCTTGTCAGAGGTGAATTCTCCTATATTAGATCTCAGACATTTTATCTTTATTCTAGACTCATTTTCAACTTTAGCTTTGAATATTTTGAACTTCTCAAAAGCTTCAAATTTGTCTTTCAAGAATGCAACCCACATCATTCTAGATAAATCATCAATAAACAAAATGAAATACCTTTCACCATAGTAAGATATTTTTTGAGTAGGTCCACATAAGTCTGTATGCACCAGATCTAATTTTCTCTCTACAGAGTTCTTTTTTCTTTTGAGTGAGCTCCTCACATGATTTCCCATCACACATTCCCTTCACATAGTATGAACTAGTCTTGCAATACTAGGAAGCTCTCTTACTGCCTTTACATTGCTTATCTTTATCATGTTATCAAAATTGATAAGACAAAGTCTTTTGTGCCATAACCAATTGTCATCCACTTTTGCAAATAAACAACTTACTTTGTATTTGAGCTGAAAAACATTACCTTTGGTCTTCAAACCTGATGCAATCATGTCTCCTTCTTTGTTTTTAATAATGCACCTATTGGTTTTGAATTCTAACTGATATCCTTTATCCAGCAATTGTCCAACACTTAGTAAGTTATGATGTAAACCATCAACATAAAGAACATCATTTGTCTTGTTCTTTCCATCTAAGGTGATAGATCCTCTGCCTATGATAGGTTTGTGAGTGTTATCTCCAAATCTAACCATGCCACCTTTGTACTTGTCTAGATGTACAAATGTATCTTTGTCTCCTGTCATGTGATGTGAGCACCTACTATCTAGAATCGAGTCTGTTCTGATGTCTTCTTGTGAAACTAAAGCCAATTCTTGTGATTTCTTTTCATCTTCAATTTCTATTTTGTCAATCATTTTTTCATTATCTTTAATTACAACGAATCCAATTTCATCTTCCCCTGAATCATCATCAGTCACACCATCTTCAACATGATAGCATTCCTTAGTATATTTGGGTTTGTAATTTGATCTGAACTTATTGACTCTTGTAGCACACTTGGATGCAAAGTGGTCAACTTTGTTGCATGAAAAACATTTGAATGGTAGATGTCCTTCATATTTTCCTTTACCTTTCCTTTCTTTCTTGGAAATCATAGCAATGATATCATCTAGTTCTGTATCAACTTCTTCTTTCTCAATATTACTAGAGATGCTCAAGGAATTCTTACCATGGACTGAGGCTTTGAAGGTCATTTCCATTTTAGGTTTTGTCTTCAATCTTGATATCTCAAATGCATATATTTTGCTAATCAAAGTTTCTCCTTTGAAGTCTTTTGAGAACTACATGGTTTCATCGAAGATGTTTATTTTTCTTTCATAATCTATTGTCAATGTAGTTATCAGTTTGTCCATTATATCTTCCTCTGAGATTTCTCCACCATTGTTCCTGATTCATGAGACCGCTTCATTAATCCTTTGATTTTAAGCTCTGATGTTTTCTTCAGGTAGCATCTCTAAATTTTTGTATCTTTTTTCTATGTCTTTCTATGGGCATTCTTGGCTTGGATGTCTCCTTCAAACATGTCTTCTAGGTATTTCCAAATTGAATAATCTTTGTCTGCCTTCTTGATCTCAGAAAATTTACTGTTAGATAGGGGACTAATTAGGGCTTCTTTGGAAATTGCATTTTGGGTGAATACTTCCTTTTTTTTTTTATTAGATTGTTCTTCTGCAAGTCTTTCAAGGTAGGAACATCAATTGTGTGAGTAGCAACCTCATAGATCTCAAAAAAAACACACTAAAGATGTTTTATCATTTTGTTCTTCCAGTCAAGATAATTCTCTCCATTAAACTTAGGACTCTCTTTCCTGAAGTACGACATTTGATCTACCTTAATTTTTTAAGCTTTCTCTCCAAGGCACTTGGCTCTTATACTATAAACACCTGAAAATGGACAGGCTTGCGACTTTACATTAAAAACACTAATTTTGATCTATTAATTAATGGTTTTTAATCATTAATTAATCATCTATTTTCCTCTAAATTCATTCCCCAAATCATCTAATCAAATTCCCAAAATTAATTAAATAATTAATTTTATTTAATTAATTAACCTTAATTGATTAATTACCATTAATTAATTAATTAACCGTAATTGATTAATTACCATTAATTAATTAATTAAACTCAATTTCCTATAGTTTAAATTCAAATATTTATACTTACTAATTAAATTAATTTTATTTAAATTAATTTAATTTCATTCAATAAACAAATTCTAAATCAAAAAGAATTCAATTATCTCACATGTTGAAAACTTTAATTAAATAAATGAATTAAATATTCATTTATCTTCAAAGAGATAACTCCAATCAGATCACATGGTTATTCCACCCATCTCTAAGTCCACATGGGTAACTTCACGCACCTCTCCAATCCACATGGGTAACTTCACCCACCTCTTCAGTTCAAAAAGGTAACTCACAATTAGCTCTTCATTCAACCAAAATCTCTCTCCTCTTTACAAATTGAAGAGGTGGAGTTTACTGATGGCTTCTCCAGTTCCCTTTGATCTCAACCGTTCATCTCCCTATCTCTAGGATTGATCTCAACTATTCATTTCATCTGCAATTCCTATATAATAAACCCTTCATAACCATTTGAAGGATCCTGGATTTCAAGCTCTTGTGCGCCATTACTCTGTCAATTTGGTTGTAGCATTCAAGCCATATTGCAATCACACACCCATTTCAGTTAGCAAATTCTTGACACTTCTCAAGTCATAGACGCTTCCCACACCAATACTGAGCATCAAAAACAACATTTTGAAAGGAGTAGAGAGAGACAATAGAAGCTTCAAGCACTTTGGGGTTTGCATTAATTTGTTCTCCTTTCTTTGCTTGTACATTTTATTGGTTACATTTCAAGTTATTCATTTTGGTAGCTTTGTGTAGTGGATTTATATCATTTGTAAAACCTTTTCTACTAACCCTCACCTTTGGAAAGCTTGGGAACCACGAATCATGAAAAGAGGCAAACATTTTGGTGAACCCGACGTGACAAACACCCAAACCAAAGGCACAACTGATCACACTATCTTCAATGATACCTTTCATGATCACAATAAGGGAAAATCCTTCAGGTCTGATGGACAGACAAAACAAGTCAACTATGCATATGCCAATGGTGATAATGTTATTAATTGCCTTAATCCTTCAGATATCTATGTGGTTAGAATCACTATCAAAGACCAAGGTAACAAATGTGTTGTAACAATGTGTCATGCCAGATTTGTCTTGCAAGGAGTACCATCCTCATCTACTATATCTGCCAATCCTAAAGAAAACTCAGATCCACAGCCAATCATAGTGGATCAACTAAAGCGCACACCTGCCCAGATCTCCATGTTTGACCTATTTTGCATATCTCCACAACATAAACTGGCACTTGACCAAGCCCTTCAAAATGCAGCTATCCCAAGGGACATAACACCCAAGAGCTTCCAAATGATGGTTAACCATATAGCTTCTAACAAACATGCCACATTCATAGACCATGATGTGTTTCCGCATAAACCCCTACATAATGATCCCTTACACTTACTGGTCCAGGTCCACAAAAGTGCTATCAGTAGGGTCCTTGTTGATTATGGAGCTGGGTTAAACATCTGTACTTTAAAGTTAATTAAGAAACTGGGCTATTCAAAATTAAGCATTGATGTCACAAGGAGGATAAATATCAGAGCTTATGATGAAGAGGAAAGGTCCTCTAAAGGTATTATCATTCTACCTATCCGTATCGGTCCAGTGGTAAAAAAAACTCCCTTCCAGATCCTAGATCTTGAGTTGAGATACAACATGTTACTCGGGAGACCCTAGATACATGAAATGCAAGCCGTACCTTTGATGTACCATCAATGCATCAAGTTCCCACACCAAGGAGAGGAAATTATCATAGAGGGAGATCCTAATCCTTTTCACTACTGTAATGTGGTCCAAATCAACACTGATAACCAAGTACCCTCAAACCAAGATGCCAGCATCCCATCCTCTTCATATTCAAATCCTAAGGATGTCACATGGATAGCAGGATAGATAGCCATTAACCAAGACATGAGTATCCCCTCCTCTTCAGATTCAAATCCTAAGGATGTCACATGGAAAGTTGGAAAAATATCCATCACCGACAAAGGCTGTGGTGAGTACAGATATGAAGAGGCTTTCACCATCACGCACATGCCTCAGAGCATGAGAACTTATGGCATGCCACAACCTATTATTATAACAAAAACTCTGCAGCATGTTCTATTTAGATGTCCAGCACAACCTCTGTCAGATGGGGAGACATAGCAGAAGAAAATCTGTTTGAACAAGATATCAGTACATTGTTATACCAAGACCCACAAGAGACAATCTGAAAAACCCTACCCCTGTCAAACTATGGTAATGGTTATACAATGTTACAAAGACTCGGGTATGATGGTACAACCAGCCTGGGGGCAAGACAACAAGGCATAATGGAATTTTCTCTCTCACCAACCCAAAGAAACAAGAGAGGGTTAGGCTATGGGAAAAAAGAGCCCATCCTATAATCCAAGACATCCAAGTTGATCAGTAAAAAATAACAGAGATGCACCGGGGGCACAACATAGAACATGTCTTGATAAGAAACATCTAGCATAGTTTTTGCCCACCGAAGAGGGAACCACACAAACCTGAATAAACCTCCACATAGAAATCGATGATAATGAAGGAAGTGAGACATCTAACGAGCGTTCTATTGAGACTAAATCCCATGAGTATGAGTGGAGGTCCCTTAACGACTCTGAACTATCGATCCCATATTAGTCCCCTCGGTCAGACACTATCATAAACCTAGAAGACTTATTTGACTAGCTATCCATTGCCAAACAACCCTACATAGATAAGCATGTCATTTATCATTCCTCCAGTGGTGCATCCACATCACATTCAATTTTTGTAGGAACCATATATGTAGTCACTTTCAATCAACTAGAGTCAAATAACCACGAAAGTATCTATCTTGTACACCCAGAGCTAATACAATGGGATCAACAAGGACCACCTGATTTATATGTCTTCAAGAATGATGAAGCTATTGTTGATTTCATGGGACTTAGGGAAGGCATGCCATCAGGAGACCACAAGGCAGGCTTCGCCATTGACCTCGACAGAGTAGCATATTTTGGGAAGGTAGCTCCTCTTTCCAGTCCACAAGAGAAAAAAGAATAAAAAATGATAAAAAGCTAAAACAAGACGTATCTTCTAGCGAAAACCTCACTAAGGTTCTATAAGATGGAAAGAAGGAACTCCTCCCCTTGACAGAGGAAAAATCAACATTACTAGCAGAAGAAATAGAGGAAGTCAATTTGGGAGATGATAAGAACCCAACTAACATATACTTGGAAAAATCACTCACCCCTAAGGAGGGAGAATAGTTTATCAGCTTCTTGAAAGAAAGGATGATCAATTTTGCATGATCCTACTCAGATATGCCATGGTTAGATCCAGAGCTAGTACTACACCATCTCACGTTGTTAGCCAATGCCAAACCTGTCAAGTAGAAGCTAAGAAAGATGCATCCCCATGTTGCATTACTAGTCAAGGTAGAGTTGAAAAAGCTCCTAGATGCCAAGTTCATAAGACCAATACCATACACAGACTGGATATCTAACTTGGTGCTAGTTACAAAGCACAGTGGTCAGATGCGGATTTGCACAGACTTCAGAGATCTAAACATAGCTTATCCCAAGGATGACTTTCCCTTACCCAACATTGATATGATAGTAGATCTAACCACTGGACATCAAATGCTTTCACTCATGGATGGATTTTCAGGGTATAATCAGATAAGGATCGCATCAGAAGACCAACATAAAACAACTTTCACATGTCCTTGGGGCACTTACTGTTGGAACATCATGCCTTTTGGTATCAAAAATTCTAGTGCAACATATCAAAGGGCTATGAAAACTATATTTCAAGTTCTCATCCACAAAATAATGGAAGACTATGTCGATGACATACTAGGCAAGTCAATGCTTCACAAGGATCATCTACAAGTATTGGGACCAATCTTTGACAGAATGCAAGAATTCAAGGTTCGTCTAAACCTAAAGAAATGTTCATTCGGTGTCAGGATAGGAAAGCTATTGGGGTTCATAGTGTCACATAGAGGCATTGAAGTAGACCCAGAGAAAATCAAAGCAATATTGGACATGCCTCCACCATCGAACCTAAGGCAACTAAGAGGGTTACAAGGAAGGCCCTAAACAATCAGGTGCTTCATAGCTCAGCTAGAAGACAAGTGCCACCCATTCCAACATCTACTGCACAAAGACGTCTAATTCATATGGACCAAGCAATGTGAACAAGAATTCCAAATATTCAAGGACTACCTCCTCAAGTCTCCTATATTGGTGCCACCAGTCCAAGGCAGACCATTGCTTCTATAAATCTCAGCAACAAAGTCAGAATTAGGTGTACTCTTGGCACAACATGATGACATAGGTAAAGAAAGGGCCATCTACTATCTAAGAAAAAAATTTCTTGGGTATGAGCTCAACTATATGCCAATTGAAAACTCATGCCTTGTAGTAGTCTTCACTTCCCAAAATCTGAGACATTATATGTTGAGTCACCAAACAAACATATTGATCCTTTAAAGTACCTCCTAAGAAAAGCAGTGCTCACGAGATGACTTGCGAAGTGGGTAATGATATTAATTGAGTTTGACATTGAGTACGTAGATAGAAAGGCCATCAAAGAAAAAGTGATCATGGGTCAACTAGAAGAGGCACCCATTCAGGACCACCAGCCTATTATTTCTGACTTTCTTGACGAATCTATTATGACACTACAACTAGCGATCAAGGTATGGAAACTCTATTTTGATGGGTCATGCATGAACCATGGTGTGGGGGCGGAGATAGTGCTTATCACTCCAGATCATGATACAATTCCAAAGTATTTTAGACTCAACTTCCCATGCACAAACAACATAGAAAAATATGAAGCACTAGTCATCGGTTTATAGATAGGAATTCAATGGAGAATCCAGAACCTTAAGGTCTTTGGAGACTCGCAGTTGGTCATCAGTCAAGTCAACAATGATTATATGACCAAAGATGAGAAGCTCATACCATATAGAGCACAGATGGAAACACTACACACCAACTTCTATTACATCTTCTTCAAGCAAGTCCTACAAGAACAGAACAAAGATGCAGATGCGATGGCTACCATAGCATCATTGATTGATATGCCCAGAAACAAAACAAGATTTCTATTTCTAGTAGAGAAAATCTTGGTTCGATCACATCAAGCATCCATCACAGAATTAGCATGCGTCCTTGTTGGTCCTAAAAACCCATGGTACCAAGATGTCTATAACTACCTCCAAAATAGTGTCTTGCCTCCCAACTTGTCTAGGAACTAGTGAAAGTCCCTCATCTGCCAAGCCTCTAGGTATACCATCCTCTCAACTACTTTATATAGATGAAGTCTAGATGGAACGCTACTATGATGTCTCACTTCCACAGAATCCCAGAGAGCTATGTATGAGGTACATGAAGGAATTTGTGGAACCCACGGAGATGGAAACAACTTAGCTAAGACGATCATCCACATGGGATACTATTGGCCCACAATAGAGACAGATGCACACAAACATGTACAAAGGTGTAGATAGTGTCAGATTCATGGAGACCTCATCTGTGCACCAGTGCAAGATTTAAATCCTATAACATCACCATTGCCATTTTCTATGTGGGGATTTGAGCTAGTGGGAAAAATTACACCTTCTTCAGAAAATGGACACAAGTACATCGTAGTAGAAACAAATTACTTCACTAAGTGGGTGGAAACAATTCCTCTCACTTACATAACTGGAAAGAAAATAACAATGTTTATACTTAACCACATTATCTGTCGATACGGGATCCCTCAAACTATCCTGACAAATCATGGTACACCTTTCCAAAACAAGGATGTTGAAGAGATATGCAAACAATTCCATATCAAGCAAGGGTTCTCCTCATTTCATTATCCTCAAGGGAACAACTAAGCCAAAGCTACAAACAAGACAATCTTGAAAATCTTAAAGAAAATAGTGAATGAATCAGGGCGAGACTGGCATTTACAACTTAGTCCCGCATTATGGGCATACAAAACTAGTGTGAGAAAACCTACAAGAGCCACTCCTTTCTCCCTAGTCTATGGATCAAAGGCGGTATTACCCCTCAAAGTGGAAATCCCATCCTAAGGATATCTTTGAAGAACCCAATTTCATATGAAGACTACAGAGTAGCAAGGCTCAGTGAATTGGAGTTACTAGATGAAAGAAGGCGGCATGCTTTCGACCACTTACAAGGATATCAGAATTGCCTTAGAAGAAACTATCACAAGAAGGTGAATCCATGAACATTTTAGGTAGGAGACCTTGTCCTCATGGAAAATCAAAAGAATCAAGCAGAGCGAGTGAAACTAGGAAAGTTTGAGCCTAACTGGGTAGGACCATTTGTCATTGTTAGCTCTACCCAGAGTGGGGCATTCATACTGGTGACACCAGAAGGAGATCATCTCCTCGGATACATCAACATCATGCACCTCAAGAGGTTCTACCCTTGATGTCTCTATGGCTAAGGCACCTATCTACATATCTAGAAAATACCAAAAAAATCAGAAAATGCAAAAATTAAAAAGAGATGTAATGATGAAAAATATTTGAAACAAGGGCAGTGACTTGGGACACTCATCCTTTCTATCAAATCATATCTAACAAAAAATAAAAAATTTCCTTTCTATCATTCCATATCTATCAATTAATCTTAGAGATCACATTCCAAACTAACTTCCTTCTAACTAACACATGCATTACTCAAAAATTTTGTGCATGGTAGATTGCATTCATTTATTGCATAAGAAAAATCCAAAACATGTGCATAGTAGAT
>MU227830.1:2532778-2553208 GCA_018584345.1 Thuja plicata | reverse complement strand
ATATCTTCCTCTTTACTATATACATCCCCCTTTTTATTATAAACATGCAAAAAAAAGCTTACTTAGTCTTATCTTCTAGAGGTATCTTGTCAAAAATGTGTTTATACTTGGCCTTTGCAGCAAATAGGCATGCCTCCTAGCTATTCTTTAGTGTTTGCATAACAACTATCTAAGTAGCAACATCTTCTACCACACAAACTTAATAGTGTCTAATGAACTTCCATCAAGATCAGAAATTAAATCTTTGGCTTTCTTTAAGTGATTTTGCATAGACTCCATGTGGAGAATGAGTGTAGCTTGCAGCTTCAGGAGTTCTAACCTTAGTTTGTGCTCTGCATTTTTGAGATCTTCCTTCTTTCCCATGCACAACTTGATCTTTGAGTAATAAGCCTGCAGGGATCTAGGCTTAGTGGAAATGCTCTTTAGCTTCTCGGTAAGCTCTTGTTCAACAATTGTCTCTTTCTCCTTGATCTCTTGAAGAAATTGGCAAATGGAACAAAATTGCTGAAATAATAATAGAATATGAGACAATTTACTTGCCATGTTAGTGAATTCTTCCAAAACGGATACCTTTTGAAGTGCAATGTTCTTCAAAATTGCTTCTAATAACTTTTGATCCATGCTCTTCTGATTAAATTTCATCATCCCATTGATTGTGTCTTGTTTTTGTTCACACAATTGTTTAATTAGTTCTGTCACTTGATCAAGTAGATTTGCTTCTTCATTTGTTCTAGCATCAGGTATAATCTCTTGTAACACTTCTTTCACATATTCTAATACAGTATTTTCTTTCTTCTTCTGAAGTGATTTATTTTTTATGGCCTTGAGTCTTACGAACTCAGCATATTCCTTCATCTCATCAAGGTCCATATTTTCTAGATCTACCTTAGGTAGTATGATCGGTTGGCTCATGTTTATATGTTTCCTCTTCTTTGATATCTTTGTTTTCTTTGTAATATGACCACCAATAGACAATATGGTGGATGGAGATGACTTTAATGCATCTGATACACTTTCTTCTGTAATTTGTTCTTGCTTTTCAGTACCTTCATCTATCAGTGACTCTTTTTTATTTTCCTCTTCTTTCTCCACAGTTTTCTCTTTTGTCTTTTCCTTTGTATGGTACTCTGTCTTATCTACTTCCTTCTGTTCTTCCTGCATGTTCTTTATCTTATCCCTTTCTTGTTCCTCTTCTTTTTCCTTTTCTACTGTATTTTCCTCGGTGGAAGGTGCCTCGTTGTTGTGTTCCACATTAGACATGGCGTCCTCAGCATCCTTAGTGTCTCATTTTTCTTTTTCCTTAGTCTATTGACTACCTTTGTCTTCTTTATCGATTGTCATTTTAGACATTTCAATATCAACATCTAAATACTGGTTGAATTTTTCTAGAACTTCTTCAAATAATTTTGCATCAACAACATCAACTGTATCTATTTGTTCTATTTTAGTGTCCTTTTCAGTCATTACATCCTCATCATCTACAATTTTGGTTGCAGGGTCCTCCACTGTAATATCTTCAATCAATATTTCTTCTTTATCCAATGTAACGTCAATATGATATTCCCTACTTTGCTCTTTAGTACCTTGACCTTTTCCTGTCTTATCTTCCATGTAAATAGAAAGAAGTTTACTCCAATGTACATTGTTATCTTCTAGTACTTTCTCTAAATCTCTATTCGTGATCCTTAAAGATATACTTTTGATAAGAAAATGGTTAAAGTAGGTTTTCATTTTCTCATCAATCTTAGTTACATACATAGTAGGTTGTGCTAGAATTAGGGATATTTCCCTCATTTTATTTTCAATGTTCAATACATACTTTCATCTAGCATCAATTTTCTATTTAGTTCAGTAAGTAGATGGTTGAAAACTTCAATTAGTGGAAGTTTAAACTTATTCAAAGTAAAAATAACTGCCTCTTCTATCTTGGTTTTACCTTCTTCATCTTGGTTGTTATACATCATGTATGTGATTCTAGAGAATCCTTTATTCTTTGTAAGTACCTTAATTGACTCATCTAGATTCATTTTTATTCTACTTGAGCTTACATTATTATGTTTGTTGAGGTCTCTAGTGTCTATTCCAGTATCTTCTTTTAAGTTCAATTTACTCCTTGTTTGGATTGTAGCCTTGTTGCTTCTCACATATGTCTTTCTCTTTGTCTCATCAGCTTTTGATTTCCTTTTTTCTCTCAGTGTAACTTTGGACTGTGTGTTTGGTCTTGATGTCTTAGAAATTGGTGAGGCCTTCATTTCTAGTGGCTCTATCCCTTTTTTGTTTGAGGATTCATCCTCGTCTATTTCATAATCAACTCTTAGATTCTTTGATTATATTTCAATCATTTTGTCTATGCTCCTTTGGGCTTTAGGTATTAGGATTTCTTATTTTCTCTTTTCTTTAACCTCTTCATAGGTTCCATACCTTTTGGCTCTTTTTTATATAGGCTTGGATAACAAAGCCTCTTTTTTTGGAGTTTTAATGTTTGTTTCCATCTAATATCCCATAGGCTATTTCCAGGTCTTTCTAGGTTCAAATGATTTTATGATACATGTGTTGGTGTCCACTTAAAAACATATGATGTCATGATATTTTTCACCCAATTGGAGCTCTATCTTGTAGTTCTTATGAATCTTAGCTTGAAACTTAAGAAAACAATCATTCATAATCATATCAAGATCTTCACCTAGACTCAGGATGTAATCAGTTATTTGACACATGAAAGGTTTCTCTGTCCTCCATGTAACATTACCGATGGATGTGAATAAATTCATGAAATAGAAATATATGCATACCAATAATGATCCAAACTTAAAATTATTTGAGTTTTCTTTCCTTATGGTATTGAAGTTGTCTTCCAATTGCTTCAGCAAAATTTCACAAGATGTCTATCTGCATGTCCTTCACAATTTTGTATGCTAAATCTACAACTCCACATGGTACGTTGTCAACTATTGAAGATTAAAATACTCGGTAGTTTATAACATTAAATGAAAATTTTAGTTCAGGTTCTTCAATAGTAGATGTCTTCACACCTCTCCTGTCTCATTTCTCCTTTGTCAGTTCACTCAATTTGTTCTTCTCAATTTGCCTTATAGCCTTTGGTTTTTCACCAATCTAGTAACCAGTTATGATGTGTAGAACATCTTTTGTGATCTTCACTGGTTGGTAGAGCCACATGAATTGGTCATGTACTCGCCTGAGGACCATTCTTAGCCACTCTATTTTGAATACTCTCAGCATATGAAGGGCATGAGTCAAACCCTTTGTCACCAGATGAATGTGGTAATCTTTGAGCATTCCGTTTACACTGTTTCTAAAATGACATATCAATCTCCGCTATGCATATCTCCTCAACTTTGCAATGTATAAATTCTCACACATCTTTGATCAATATGACCCTCCGTATTATTGATGTTAGGGCTCCCATTTTATCAAGTTATGATACTATCGTTGGTGGTAGCTTATACTAAGGGTTCAGTGGTCTCTACAACAACTGGGTTCTTAAGCTTTGGTGCCATGTTTTCCAATTCTTTGTTAGATTTACTTAGGGCTTTATGTTTCTTGGTTCGATTGCACAAATAAAACTATGGAAACACCAACTAATATCCAAATATGTTCAACTTATCTTGCAAAATATTGTACAAGTTAAGGAATACCTTGTTGATCACTCAAATACGATTGAAAATTTAGCTCTACAACTTTGCTTACAATGCCCTTGAAAATGATAATTGAATATAATAGATGACTAGGTCTACTTATAGCTTTCACTAGGTTTTAGGGTTTTCAACACTCATAAAATAGCAATAAATTCTTTACCAATATCTTTTACCAATCGCCTTTACTTACTTCTTATCGAATGATATAAGAAATGAGTTTAACAATATTTATCTGAATGCATCTAAATATGCTAATGTGGATATTCTGCACTCATACTAGGAACCAATTTAAGATTTAAATATTTTCTTTGTAGTTCCTATACATACCTTATGATTGATTAGGTAGAGTCGGTTGCACCCAATCCGGAGGATGTGGTGCCTTCAACTATTCCGAATGATGTTCCATCATCCATGGTCTTTCTCTTTCATCTCCTATTCATCTATTCTCTCATTTCTTCTACATTTACTTTGGGTTTCTAAGATGTCTCTTCCTCGGTTGAAGTCTTATCTCAGTACCTGTAGCCTTTGGCAAGGTGACCTATCTTGTGATAATGGAAACATACCATTCCAGGGTTTCTCCAAGTTCTCCTATTGTTTTTGTGATGAAGTAAAATACAATTTTATGCTATGTGTCAATACCATCCACAGACTAAACATGATATCCTTGTATTTTAGTCCCATGGTATAGATGTATTTTGTCAGTTACTCTACATTTTCTATCATTTAAGTACCCATTTGTCATTTGTCCTTGGTGATCTGCATTCTTCATACTTGTGACCATATTTTTTGAAAGTATTGCAGTATTCATGGAACTTAGGCTTCATTGTGTTGTTTATAGTTATTGATCTGCATTAAAACCCTACTTTGATCTTGACCTTTCTTTTTGCATCATTGTTGGAAATACAATAATGGGAAAGGAAGATACTGAGAGGGGGCATGAATCAGATCTTCAACTATAAACACTTAACACAAACTGATCCACATTCATACATATATGAATCTAATGTAATATCAAATAGCATCCACACAATGAAATAAATAACTCATAACACAAGAACTTGGTAACCCAAAAACCCAAATAGGTAAAACTGGGGTGGGGATGACACCCACAAAATTCTTCACTACTCTAGTAATAAAGTGTGCACGTTAGGGCTAAAAAAGTTGATTACAAAATGCAATCTACCAGGTTAAAGGTCTGCCCAGTTAAGAGCTAAAGATCATTACAATCTACCCTATGAAAGGATTTCAACTTACAATAAAGTAAGCACTATGTTAGGAGATTTAGAAAGGTCTTCTAGAACCACTCTATTAAGAGATTTTCACCTGATACAATGATTAGAATGTTTCAAGTAATGATCCTTCATTGTGCACTCAGATGCTGATGACGGATCTCCTCTTTCCAGTACCTTCTATGATCTCAAAATCTGATATGTCTTTACTCTATTGTTCACTGTGCTGTCACTCTATTTGATCTCTGCTTCTTAACAAAATAACCCTCTATGCATTTCACTTTAAAATGCAGTCACCACTTCTCCACACACTTACAAAAATAGGGTTTTGAAGCAATCTTATATTTCTATTCAATTCTAATAGCAAGATCTAGATCAATGATCAAGATCTAATACTTATGTCTCCAAGACATTACATTTAATGATTACAATAGATCATGCATATGATAAAACAATTAAATGCATAACTAACTCCATAGGAAAATATTAAATGTGTACATAAGTCAGCCCAAAAAGCTTATATAAGTCAGCCTGAACACTTATCCTCAAAGTTTGAATCATTCCAAACATGTATACAAAAACTATTATGCTCGGCACTTAACATCTCTATCACTCGGCACTAAGTATCCTACTCGACTCGACATGATACAACTCGATGACCTAAATACTTCTCGGCAATGTTGTTCGGCCTTGCATAGTTTTAGCTTGACCACAGTGATAGCCAACTAAAACTACCTAAGTGAATGACTAAGTGTTGGTCACTAATCATCAACAGAACTTAGAGATTAACAATCTCCCCCTTTGATATTAGTGGCAAAAACACACTTATCTTTTCTTCATTTCATTCCATCAAAATGTTGCCTAAGTTTACTAAGTACTCCCCCTAGGAATATACTCAGAATTATACATACAAAAAGTTACATAAAATACATGCCTTCATAATATATACAAATGAACCTATTCTGTACTGATTTATCATACTGTATCCTTACCAACTTCCTTATCCTTACCAACTTCCCCCTTGTTTTTGTCACTAATTTCAGGTGGGGTTAAGTTGTACTTATCCAAAAATTGTTTATGAAGCTGTAGGGTGGATGCAAATGTAGCATCCCAACTTTCCTTGGCAATCTTCATAACTTCCAATTTTATCTCTAGCTCGGCAGCTAGACTCACTAAAATTTTTGCAATTGAGAGATTTGCATTTGTCTATGATAACTCTTTTGCAACTGAAAGTTCCTTCTATATTACCTCCAAGTGAGGCAACAGGCTTGTCTGAATGGTGATCAATTTGGCCCTAATCCAACCATCTTTAGCCATAAGCTCAGCTATTCTATGTTGTGCATTGATCAACTTGGTATAATGTAAAGAGCTGGAGGTAGCATCCTTACTCAAAGTACTGCCAGTTGATTTCAAATCTAACTGTAGCTTCTCAACAAGGTGTAAATTATCCTTTGTGAGGAATTCAACATCAGATAGTTTCCTATACAAAGAATAAACATTTGTTGTATCTTTCTACAAAATGTCTACAAGAGTAGAAAGTTCAACCTGTTTTGTTGCAATCTCTTCTGAGATTTTCTCTAGAACTTTGCTCTCAAATCTCCTCTTAGACCATTGTAGAAGTTTTTCATTTCTATTTATATCATCATCAGTTACCTTCTGTACAGTGTGTACTAACTGATCAATAATTGGAGCTTGAGGCATTTCATCTTCTAGGTCAAAATCCTTTGCTAATATATCCTTGATGTCATGCAACACTTGCTTTTGCTTCTGTTCTATTTTCATTTCTTCTTGTCTCTTCTTTCTCTTAAGCAATTCCTGAAGAGTCCCTATTTGTTCAAAAGACAATTCATTGGGATCCCATTATGGAATCACAATTACCTCATCTAATGTGACATCAAGAATTTGAGACTTCTTCTTCATAACTTTCCTCCTCTTCATTTCTGGTGAGCTGATGCTCGGCTCCATTTTATCAATACCTTTTCCTGTGACAGTATCAATATCCATTACCTCTTTTAATTATGTTGAGATTATCTATGGATTAGGCATACTTCTAGTTTTAGGACCTGTGGGAGTGGATGATGCAGAGTGTGGTAGATCAACCAACACTTGCAGTGCCTCTTGTTCCTTATGCTTGTCAACATTATCCTTCAACACTACTCCACTATCTAAAACTGTTTTGACAACCTCTAAAATAGGTGGATTCTGTGAAGTTACCTCTTGTGCATCTTTTTTCTTTTTATCTTCATCTATCTGATCATTGATTACTTCAATTATCTCATCAATTTTCTCTTCAGATGCAGTGGTCTTTCCTTCTTCAGTCTCAGATGCCTTAATAGGTGAATCAATGTTCGTACCACTCGGCATATCCTGTTCCTTGGCATTCAAATTGCTGGCATCATCAATTATGTAGTCAATTGGACTATCTAAAATCAAATCAACAGAATTTTTTGAGTCTAATGCATCTTTAGTCTTGTCATGTTCAGTAGCAACTTTATCTTGAGTCATCTGAGGCTCAGGGGTGATCTCAACTTCTTTTTCCTTTTGATCAGATTGACCTTCATTAGATTTCTTGTCTTTTGGAACTATTAGTCCAAAGATTTCTTTCCAAATCCTAGTACTCTATTGTAATAATCCTTCAATATCATTTTTCAAAATAGTATAACCTCTAAGCTTAGGAACAAACCTATTCTTATATTCCTCAATGAATTTTGCTCATTGTTTTGATGCCAAATCGGGTATCACCTTGGCTAAAGTGCCTTCCCTGATCTGTCTCTCTGTGGTAAGTGCAAATTCCTCTTTGCTTGACAAAAACTCATATAGTTCATTCGGCACATGGTTCCCTATCTATGTAGGAGTCAACTAAAAAGTACTCATCATATCTAAGAGTGCTTCCTGAACTTTATGCTTGTCTCCAATACTCAGTTTCTCATACTTAATGAATTTGAAAGTAGCTAACCCTACTGAATTTCTCAAATTGTCACATACCTCATCAATATTATCTAGTTTCTTGAATTGTGCTATAGGTATGTTCTAAGGTTCATCAATTTCAGTCTTTTCATCATCACTATCTGTCTCCAAGTGTAGTTTCCTTCTTGGTCTCTTTACTGGTTTACTCGGCTCAGCCTTAGGAGCAATTTTAGCATTCTTTCCAGAACTGCTTTCTCCAACCTTCTTCTTTTCATATACTTTTGTTTGGAGTGGATTCTCTATTCCTCGGACGATTAGCTACAGGAGGTGTAGCCTTAGGTTTAGCTTTACATAGCTTGGTTACAATGACAATTGATGGTTTCTTACCCTTAGCTTTCTCAGTGATCTCCTCAAGTACACTGACTTCCTCTTCTATAGATATATCTTCTCCTTGTCTAGTGGATAGGCCTAAAGGTGCATCCTTAGGTTCTTCATCACTTCCTAAACCAACCATTTTATTTATATTTTTCACAATCTCCTTCCTTTTCCTCTCCATGGTTCCCTCCTTTAAACTTCTTGAAACTTTTACTTTAGCTTCATCAAAATTACCAAATCTTTCTTCTATTGTATCAATTGCCTAAGCTAGAAGTGCAATTATGGCTTTTGATGCTTCATCAATGCTAATTTCATAGAGAAATGGTTCTAAACATGTTACCCTAGGTGTCACAGCCTGGATATATGTGTTATCCATATCAACTAGAAAAACAATTTCTTCATAGTGCTTCTCCACTAGTGATCTAGGAATCCTAGTTCTTAATCTCATTCTCTTTTTAAATTCCACAAAATAGCTCCCCATAATGCTATTGAAATCACTTCTTAATTTCTCAATACATTCACTTATCTGAACTATAATGGGTCTATCCTTTTTCCAAACTATATCTCCCAATGTAGGAAATGTATCCTGAATGAAGAAAAATATGCAGACTAGTAAGGAACCAAACTTAAATGATGAGCTCTTAGCTTTTCTGATTGATGCTAGGTTCTTGGCTAGTTGAGTTAGCTATATCTTGGCAAGATCATATGTATGATTCTTCTTAAAAATCTTCCATGCCTAATCAACGGTTGTACAAGGAACACTATCCAGTCGACTCGACTGATAGGACTTATGTGTGATTACTCTTACTCCAAAATTAAGTTCTAGGTCTTTAATTGTAGAGATAGTCATACCTCTCTTATTCCATATGGCTCTAGTGTTCAGTGTAATTTCCTCTTTACTATTATCTCTCATTGTTCATTTCCCATTAACAATAGGATATCCAGTCACTCGATGAATCATGTTTTTAGTTATCTTGACTATTTCATTATCCAACCACATACACATATCATGAATTCGGCCAAGAATAACCTTAATACATTGATCTTTGAAACCTTGTGGGAAATCTAGGGCACGAGTTAACCCTTTGTTGGCTAAATGTTTGAATTCTCCCTTCAGAACTCCATCAACACACAATTTTCTATAGGATTTTCTCAATTCACTACAACCTACTTCACCAATTTTAACCATGTAACAAGATCTTACATCATGGATCATGAGTACCTTTGGTGGAATGGATGAGAGAGCTCCAGTCAAATCACTCTGAATTGCACTTTCAGGAACAACTTGAAAGTTGAGAGGTGCACATTCATCACTCCGTACTAACTAAATTTGCTCTTGTTGTCCCTCCATATTTTTAACTGGTGCAGAAGAGCTTGCAGCTATAATCTTGAAATTAGGGTTTGAAAAATGAAGAACATAGTACCTTGGAAATTAGCACTTCACACTGTTCACCTTAGGATTGTCGATGACATGTTGACAAAATCTTCAAATGCTAATTCCGTTAAGATCAATTCTGCAACTACTTCAATCGCGCTGTAAATAGTGAAAATTGCAAGGTAAAAATGAAGATTAAACTGTTCATCCTTTACAGATTTCAAAAGGTCAAGGTAGGTAAGCAATAAATATTCTTCCCATTGAGTTAGTGCAATCCAGCTGTCCTCGGCTTTCTAACACAACTTGCATCCCACTCGGCTCACTAAACTCGGCCATCACAGAACTTACTCGGCCAACAAACTTGGCACACACTAAAGAACTTGGCCTTAGTGTCCACAACTAGTGCTCGACACCTATAGTGCAATTTTCTCTTCTCGGCATTTTGTCTTCAAAATGTGTCCTAGTGCATCTTAACATATGCAAATATGGACTTTGCCATATTTCATGTTAGGAACTGATGTAAGATAAGAGTTTTAGATGCAGTTCCTTACATACCTCTTTTGCTTAGTTAGAGATGATGTGATCACCTGATCCATTGGATTGGGTGACCTCAGCTGTACTAGCTTCATTTCTGTATGGCTCAAACTTCTTAACCCATGTCTGGTTCATCTGTGCTCTAATCTTCTCAACAGTAGGAGCAGGAACCCTAGTCTTACAATATTTCCTTGTATGACCAATTTTCAGACAACTATGACAAACTAGGCTTCCATTCATCCAACTCTTAGACTTTCCTCTGAAATGTGTCCTTATGCAATTTTATGGAACATGTCCATACTCACCACAGTAATGAAACAATGTCATGTGTTGTAGTCCCACTTGTAAGTATTGCCTTTTCTTGGTGATTTCTCTTGTGCCTTTGATGTCCATTGTTGTTTACCTTGAGATCTGCAATCTTGTGCTCTATGACCAAATTTCTAACAGTTATAACAATTACCATTGATTCTAGGTGTGGAAGGTGCATTGCTTTCCTTTGTCTTACATTCACGTGCTTGATGTCTAAACTTATTACAGTTAAAGCAATAACCATTGAAGTTAGTTTTAGGATTGGACTTACAATTTTTGCTTCGCAAACGTTTGTTGTATGACCTGGTTTCCCACAGTGGTGGAAAATATGTTTGTTGTTTCTTGGCTTTGCATACCTTCTTTCACCTATCTTAGATGATTCTCCTTCTTCAGTGGTTATATGTTGTTCAGTGTGACCTAATCCAGAAGAATCTTTAGGTCTTCTTGATGGTTCCACTAGTTGTTCAAAGTAGCTCAAAGCTGCATTGGGATCATTCACTCTGTTGTTAAGTTCTTTCTCAGATCTCAATTTATCTTTCAACTGTCTGCTCTCATATCTAAGATTTACAATCTCCAAGTCTTTCCTATTGATCTCCTAATTCACAAGTAGCAGTTGATTTGCCATGTCAACTTGATTAACTATCATTGTTTGTACATCATGTGTTCTTTCATCAAGTCTGATAGTCATCACTCTTTTGTCTTCTTCTGCCATAGCCTTGTCATCTTCGGCTTTCTTTTTTTGTTCAACAACTTCACACATTCTTATTGGTTGGTCTTCTTGTTCCTTTTTCAAGTTTTTGACTTCTTCACATATTGCACTGTTCTTTTCCAGTAGATCTGCTATTTCTGCATCACTCTCAGTAGAATCTCCATTCTGAAATAGATTTGTGGTGTCCTCTTCCTGATAATGAGTGTCATTCATTTGTTTTGCCAAATCTTTCCTTGCTGTCAAGGACTTCTTTAATTCCTGTCTTGCTGTCTCAAGTTGTTGTAGTGCTAGCTGAATATCAATCTTTTGATTCCAATGAATTTACCCATCTTGTAGATCTCCATCTCAAGATCTATATTCTCAAGCTGATTATGACTTTCTAGAGAACTAAGCTCTGATACCAATTGTTGGAAATACAATAATGGGAAAGCAAGATACTGAGGGGGGGGTGAATCATATCTTCAACTTTAAACACTTAAAACAAACTGATCCACATTCATAAATATATGAATCTAATGTAATATCAAATAGCATCCACACAATGAAATAAATAACTCATAACACAAGAACTTGGTAACCCAGAAACCCAAATAGGTAAAACTGGGGTGGCGATGACACCCACAAAATTCTTCACTGTACTATAGTAATAAAGTGTGCCTGTTAGGGCTACAAAAGTTCATTACAAAATGCAATCTACCGGGTTAAAGGTCTGCCCAGTTAAGAGCTAAAGATCATTACAATCTACCTTGTGAAAGGATTCAACTTACAATAAAGGAAGCACTCTGTTAGGAGATTTAGAAAGGTATGCTAGAACCACTCTATTAAGAGATTTTCACCTGATACAATGATTAGAATGTTTCAAGTAATGATCCTTTGTTGTGCACTCAGATGCTGATGACGAATCTCCTCTTTCCAGTACCTTCTATGATCTCACAATCTGATATGTCTTGACTCTGCTGTTCACTGTGCTGTCACTCTGTTTGATCTCTGCTTCTTAACAAAATAACTCTTTGTGCATTTCACTTTAAAATGCAGTCACCACTTCTCCACACACTTAGAAAAATAGGGTTTAGAAGCAATCTAATATATCTGTTCAAGTCTGATAGTGAGATCTAGATCAATGATCAAGATCTAATAATTATGTCTCCAAGATATTACACTTAATGATTACAACAGATCATGCATAGGATAAAACAATTAAATGCATAACTAACTCCATAGGAAAATATTAAATGCATACATAAGTCGGCCCAAAAATCTTATATAAGTTGGCCTAAACACTTATCCTCGAAGTTTGAATCATTCCAGACATGTATACAAAAATTGTTCTTCTCGGCACTTAACATCTTTTTTGCTCAACACTAAGTATCCTACTCGGCTCGGCATGATACAACTCGGCAACCTGAATACTTCTCGGCAATGTTGCTCGGCCTTGCATAGTTTTTGCTCGGCCACAGTGATAGCCAACTAAAACTGCCTAAGTGAATGACTAAGTGTTGGTCACTAATCATCAACAAAGCTTAGAGATTAACAATGTCCACATGTGAAAGAGGGATCCTTGGAGCAACAAATTCCAAAATTTTCCTGATATTTTAAGTTATGAACCGAAAAAATATTGAGAAAGCCTTAGGGCATCACCTTTTAGTGTATATTTTTCCTTGTCTTATTCCTTCTCCCTTTTCTATGTTTAAGGAATGAAAAGTCATCTTCTAAAATATTAGAGGTTGTTTTGTGTAGTGCACCAGGTCTCCCATACATAGAACTTCCCAGCTACTCCTATTTAGGTGTGAACCTCTTAGAGATCAAAAGACCCCCAAAAAAGAAATCCTCAACACACAACAAGTAGTATAATAACACACATATATCCACGTTCGATACATTAATTCCACTATAGAAGAAAAATCATGAAAATTTAAATTCATTACAATTTTTTGATAAAATTAAATGAAAAAATTCCTCCTCCCTTCTGAAAATTATAATACACTAGCTTATATAGCAAAAGGCACCTATATTTAGTTTAAAAGCAATAATTAAGATTAATCCAACATGTATGATTTAGGTCAATATGCACTTATTTTTCCATCAATAAAAAAATCTTTTTTAAATTATATAATTAAAATAAACCCATACTTCTAAAATGAAAATTGTAAAAATCCTAGTTTGCATGTACTTTTCAGTTGAAAAGCAAGATCTTTAATAATTGTGTAATGAACTCTAGTTAAAATCCTTCACTTAGCTGATTTTTAGTTCTACTTTGATTTTCCTTTTGCGTAATGTAGACAATGGCAGTTTTTTTACAACCACACCAAGTGTATCAATTTTTGTTTTCACCTTATATTGAACGTTTATCAACTATGACATATTTGTCCTATGATATTTTTTTAAAAAAATCTCCTTAAAATTTTCTCTTCACCGTTGCACCTTCTTGGAAAGTCTTTAAATCTAATGTTAGATGTGTCAATAAAGTAGTTCATTATACTAGGCCAATAAGAAGTGGTAATATCAATCCACCCATCCTTTCTTAACATATTTTATCTTAAAAATACTTATTAATTATCGAAAATAATCAATAATTAATTAATTAATTAATTTTAGACTGCAAGAATAAAAAATAGCGCTCCCTAAACAAACTGCAGAATAAACTTTTTAACGTTACTAGTGACACAACTATAATACATTCTAAGATTGTAGTTCCCCAAATTGAAAAGGACAAGTGCCATAAACTTAAAAAAGGGGGGCATTTGAAAAGGAAATTGACTTTATGCTTTGTGCCACAATTCAATTTTAATTTAATAAGGGACATAATCAAACTTCTACTAGTGGGGATTTAACATTTTCATCATTTTCGCTTGAGATTTCTTTGTTTTTTAGAAACCGTTGATATATTGGATTCCAACCCAACAGTGATATCAGACAAATCAACCATCATGATAATCCATGAAACCACAGTTTACTCCTTCAAAGAATAATAATTTATATCTGTCATTTCTCTTTGAAAATCAACACAGTTTAACCATTGACTCATCCCTCCCAGTATCCAAGAACAAAAAACTAGAGTTGTGTCAAGACAATCCCACCACTTATTTGAATACAACGAAAGCATCAGAATAAACTATATCAGAGACCGACAGACATGTCACTGTTTTATGAACGGATCGACAAAATATATTGTAAATCAACTTTTATATGAGTGGGCTGCACATCATATATTTCCGATGATTGTGATGCAAAATACTCTCTAGTGAGGATCTTCAGAATCATGTTGGTCATGTAGTTTCATGATAAAATATACCATCTATATAGATGTTCACTATTCTGGGACTGTGGCTCTATAGAAATTGTGCATATTCATTGCAAATGGAGCCATGCATATATCCTCCATATGGTTCTATCTCCTCACATCATTGTAATGAATGCCATGCATCATTGTCCAAGAGTAATCTTATATTCTGAACTTCATATCTATAATCTGACATAGGAAATCATCC
This sequence comes from Thuja plicata, assembly GCA_018584345.1. Lineage (NCBI taxonomy): Eukaryota > Viridiplantae > Streptophyta > Pinopsida > Cupressales > Cupressaceae > Thuja > Thuja plicata. The sequence continues at coordinate 2,538,626 of MU227830.1, read as the reverse complement.
TTTGTAATTATCAATGCGTTCATTTTCCAGCATTACACTCGTCTTCCTAAGATCCACTACCCGAATTCTCCTGTTTATTCTTTTCCTGTTTTACTTGAGTTGTTTTTCATGTCCACATGGTGAAAGAATGTGCATTGGAAAGCCTTTGTAATTTTGTGCTTTCCTCCAAAGTCTTATACCATATATGGTCACATAGATATAAATTAATTACAATTTGTATAATACAACCTTATGGAGTGCTTTTCTTTTTCTTTTTCTTTTTTTTTTCTTTTTTTTTTTCTTTTTTTTTAACTTTAACTTGACTAGCTTTTCATCCACATGGCGAAAGAATGTGCATTTCCTTCTAGTCTTACAACATATATGAGCACATCTAGATATAAATTAATTACAATTTGTACAGTATAACCTCATGACATCCCACATTTACCTTTCTATAGTTCCTACAAGTCTCTTAAAATGTCCATATTCACTTTGACATAGAACTAAGAGAATGCCTCAACACCTCGCTTTGTCTATACCATGTGGGTCTTACTTTACAAGGACCTTTTATTTTTTAAGCCTATGTGCCCGCTTTAAGTCCCAACTTTACCCTTTTATGTAGGTTTTAGGTTTTGAGTGAATCAAATTATTTGGCACCTTGGTTATACATTATTTTTGGGACTCCACTGTCAATAAGAAAGTTTCATTACTTTTTTTTATGGTGGAGGGCCGCTAGTCAATCCGAGAATCAAAAACTCGGGTTCCAAGTCACACACACGCACGCATGCAACGCACGCACGCACGCACGCACGCATGCACGCGCGCACACACACGCACACACACACACACACACACACACACACACACACACACACACAGGTAGTGAGCGGCAAATGGAATTGAAGAAAACTTTTGGTCATAAGTGTCGTGTTGTGAATGGCTAGTCAACCCTCCTTTTTGTCAAATCTTTCAAATTTTCCTAGAGTTCTTAGTTTTATAAAACAAAACACATTATTTCATTATTGTTGGAGTTGATATCTTAACTCCATCGGTCTTGAAGATCGCCTATAATCAAACACCTATCACACCTAAAGAGAGATAGAAAGATTATGGAGGCCAAAAGACAATCGGTCTACAAAGGTAAATCACATTGACTATCTTAATAATTGAATGAACAATCAAGTTAATTTATCCTTATAAAAGAACCAAAAGCTAAAATTGATGAAACCCAGAAATAGGAAAACACTCTTAAGTTTGGCTTAATTAAAATAGAGCAAAGAGAAAACTAATTACTCTAACATTGCCTATTAGGTACAACTTAAGGAATAGTTAAAAATGCTATATGAGAATGATGTGTCGTAATAACTAAGGTCTGATGAGGTATTAATTTACACACCCAAAAAACAATCTTTCATAACTAGATAAAAAACCTCTCCATACAAGTGTAAACACAAGTAGGACTAACATGCATCCAAATCAATCTCCCAAAAAGAATATGAACGTGATGAACCTCCTTAGAACCATAACGAAGCTCTATACAATTGTCATAAAATTAATGTTAAAATGCTAAATGAAGAACTTTCTTTGAAATGAAGGTGATGATAAGGATCAAGAAGACAACAATCTGCATGAGTGCCCTTAACAACACTACTCAAACAATCACTAAATAGAAATCATTTAATAGTCAAAGATATAGATGCCAATAGCCTAAAGATAATAATTGGCATGTGTGTCCCTAACAACACTACTTGAACAATGAACAAATGACAAACAAAGACAAATATTTGCTACTAAAAGATACATATCATGCATAAAGGATTTTGAGTGGCCCAAACAACACTATGCACCTAAAAAGAATAATGAAAGTTGAAAACACAAGTGAAATAGTATAAAGATAACTAATCAACTAACAATTGGCCACCTCCATAAAACATGGATGCAAGATTGTCTACATGGTAAATGCTCCAGCTCACTAGAATACAAGGGTAACCAACCATTATATCTACCTAGTACATAGTAACATCTATTGTATATGTAGTTCACTCCAAAGTAAAATAAGGGAAGCCTTAGCACCAATAGCAGAAACCTGTCCTTACTATTGACAAGTGAGGGACATGAAAAATTCACTAAAATTGTGTGCGACCAAGTAATACATGAAGGAGAAGAAACATATGAACATGTACAATGGTGCGGGAGCACCACCTAGGTTAGGAAGAATTTTTAGTTTGTAAGGATTTTTTTTCTACAACTTTTGTAATGACCAAGGTCAATTCGGGGAACAAACACCATAGATTTCCTAGTAGTTTTCTTTTTTGTTTAGTGTGCGCGAGGTAGTTTGTAAACCTCTGGAAATCCAACCAAGGCTCTAGTAACCAAAATTTTTCAAGTGGCACTAAGTTATAATGGTACTTGGGCAACTCTATTGCTCGGGAAAGCTACTCAGGGATGTTTCTCAGGTTGCACTATGTTGCTCGGGTTACTCTATGTTTCTCGGGTATGCTTCTCAAAACGCTCGGGAATGTCACTCGGGTTACACTATGTTGCTCGAGGTTTCTTGCAGATGTTAGGTTTGTTATGACGCTTGGGTGTTGATGTACTTCTTATACCGACACTCGTTCTGATGCTCAAAAAGGTCAAAACTGATGTTTGGTAATGTCGATTAACGATCCACAAATCATGGCTTTGTCTTTTATGAAAAACCTAGTCAATCTTAATGGCTCAATATGTGTCACCTTGTCTTCAATGGGAAGTTACACCTGGCGGAAGTGATGGGAGGTTGCTGAATGATTTCCCATACCTACATTCATGAGGTTGGTGAAAGTTGTTGGGAGAACGCAGGATAAATATCTTCTTGCATGTTGTTTCATGGATGGATGCATATTGTAACAGTCAGAGGAATTTTGAATAGGAGTTGCAGAGTATTTTTAATCTATCTTTGAGTTCCTTTGTTTTATTTTCAATAACCCATTTTGGGTAGTTATAATTCATGGCTCCTCAAGGTTCTTGAATCCATGGTAAGAATCATGTGCTCGGATAGGATTCAAGAGGAGCCCTTGTATATAGTTCTAGGTTTTGTTTCAGTAGGAGGGACTTTATACATGCAAGTGAAGTTCTTACCCTAGGCAAGCTTGAGGATAGTCTGGTTAGGGAAGAAAAGATGAAGGAATATGTTGTGAGTGTATTGGCTGAATGATTTGGTTTAGCCAGAAGCATGAATCTATCCTTATAGGTTCAGTTAGCATGAAGAGATGATTTTTTGATGGGGGGACTGGGTTTTGAGTGAGAGGTGAAGATCTTAGTGAATTCCCTTAGGTTGGGGTGTAAAATACGCTAGAAGGTCTTAGCAAGAGACCTTAGAGAAGAGTCAAGCCAAATCTCTATCTTGGACTGATAATACCTTTAACATCAGATTGGTATCAGAGCCAAAGATTTGGGATTGTGTTATTTGGGTGTTATTTTTAGTGGAATCTGTAGATTCTTCCAAGATGGTGACCAGTGCAGAGCTGACAAAGAATGTGGAAGATAAAAAATAGGAGAATGGACTCCTAAATGAACAATTGGCTGAAATGCCATCTAAGTTAGAAGAAGTGTAGCTTAGGACTGCATCAGTCAGTGAACTGATGAGAGAAGAAAATGGAAAGAGTAAATCAGGGGCTGAGGAAGACATAATACCAAAGGTAGACCCTGTGCTTCAAGAAGAACCATTCTTGAAAGCGTTGAAGGCAATGAGTGGTAAGTCCTTAGAAGGTGTGCCTCTATTTAGTGGCAAAATGGATCCCAAATTAATCATGGAATGGATAAAAGGTCTCGAGAATCACTTTCACTGTGATAGTGTGATTGAAGCTTAGAGAGTAAGAATAGTTAAGACAAGATTGAGATGAACTTCTCTCACTTGGTGGAACTTTGTCCAAGATGAAAGGACTAAAGAAGGAAAGAACCACATAACCAGTTGGAAAGGTATGGTGTCCAAGATGAAGGAAACTTATCTTCTTGATGACTATGAAATGTAGTTGCACAAGAAAAGACAAAATCTGAGACAAAAGGATTTAGAATTCAGTGCCTATACTGAAGAGTTTCATAAGCTATGATTAAGGTTGCATGTGATGGAAGAAGAAAGCCTAAAAGTGGCTAGGCATTTGAATAATCTCAAGTGGAGCATCCAAGAGGAAATTAGTTTGTTAAGTCCCAAGACTGTACACCAATGTTACCAGCTATCTCTCAAAGTGGAGGAGAAGTTCAAGAAGAAGCAAGATTCAAATAGTAGAGGAAGAGGAAGAGACAACAAAGTTCATAGAGGAGGATATGGAGGAAGGAATCCTAAAGCTAAGAATTTGAGTGAGTCCAAACTCACTGAGAACCAAGGATAATCTAGTAACACAAGAGGTGTTTACAAGAGGGGAAGGGGTTCAAATAATAGTTCAAGAGGAAGAAACAATAACCAGGGGAGAGGATCTTACTTCACTTCAATAATGTGTTACAATTGTCAAAAATTTGGGTACCCTTCATATCGGTGTCCTGAGAAGAGTTCTACATCATAAGGAGGAGAAAAGAGAGTCCACTATGTGCAAGAAGAGTCTTCTAGCAGCAAGACAACAGAAGTTGCACTAGATTCTGAGACGGGAGAGAATCTGATTATTCACAGAGAACTCCTTAAATAACCCAGCAAAGAAGAGCCAAGCCAAAGAAGATCTTTGTTTCAAGTCAAATGCAAGGTACTCCGTAAGGTCTGTAAAGTTATCATAGATTGAGGATCTACTAATAATATTGTTTCTTTAGAAGCTATTGAAAATTTAAAGTTAAAAATTATTCCTTGTACTAATCCTTATAGGGTTACTTGGTTGATTAAAGATCAACATCTATTAGTTAATGAACAAGCTTGGGTAGAATTTTCCATAGGGAGATATAAGGACCAAGTGTTGTGTGATATCTTTCCCATGGATGCTTTCCATCTATTATTGGGTAGACTATGGGAGTTTGACAGAGCTGCAGTGCATGATGGAGTTAAAAAATCCTATTCCTTTAAGAAATATGGAGTGAATTTCAAGATACAATCAATCTTGGAAGAAGGTGAAGTGAAGAAAGGGGGTCCCCACCTACTATTGGTTGGTGAGAAAGAGTTCTTGAAGACACTAGAAGAAGAAGATGGAGTAGGCTTTTCTTTAGTTTTAAAACCAAAGAAGGAAGAGGGTAATCAGAGGGAAGAGTTACCTTTAGAGATCCAAAGGTTGTTAACTCAGTACCACACCATAGTTAGCGATGGTCAACTAGCTACCCTAACACCTAAGAGGACTAGTAGTCATTAGATTGACTTCATCCCAGGAGCCTCACTTCAAAACAAGGCTGCATATAAAATGACCCCACAACAAAATGCAGAGATTGCTAACCAAATCCAAGCACTAATTGACCAAGGGTTGATTATAAAGAGCATAAGTCCATGTGTTGTTCCCATAGTCTTAGCCCCAAAGAAAGATGGTACTTGGAGGTTGTGTACCGATTCTAGGGCCATAAATAGGATCACTATTCGGTATAGGTTCCCCATACTGAGGATATAAGATTTGATGGTATTAAGTTATAGGATCGATTGCAAATGTAATGGCATTATTGTATTGTCTTTTTTTATGTTTTTCAAATGCATCGATCTCTTGGTTTTATACAAGGCAAAGACAAGAAGACATGTCTATTCATTTCAAGGGACATGTCTATTAATAATTAGTTACTATAAGATTAATATAACTTATATACTCATTTAAATAGTAATTATTATTAATATACATAATTATTATTATATGTCTCATAATAATAATAAATATCAACTTATATTAATAATAATGAATATTTATTTATATTCTCATAATATTAATTATATGTA
>MU227830.1:2496932-2530254 GCA_018584345.1 Thuja plicata | reverse complement strand
ACTTATATAAATTATATGGATATATATAATAATTATAATACATATTATTATTATTACATATATATCAATGTGTACTCGATAATTCAATAACAATGATTTTATCTGAACGAAGCTACATTCCTTAGCAGATGGATTGTCTCGGTGGAGCTAGATATTATTCCAAGATAGATCTTTAGAGTGGATACCATCAGATAAGAATCAACGATAGGTCTTTTCTTATGGAAGACTTCTTTTAAGACTATCAAAGGACTTTATGAATGGCTTGTTATGCCTTTGGGTTGTCAAATGCCCCAATCACATTTATGAGATTGATAAATGAGGTTTTGAAGGACTTCATTGGAAACTTCATTGTAGTGTACATAGATGATATCCTAGTGTTCAGCGAAACAAAAGAGGATCATCTTAGACATCTGAAAATTGTAATGCAAAGATTGCATGAGGAGAAGTTGACAATCAAAGTAGAAAAGAGTGATTTCATGAAGAAAGAGTTGGTATATATAGGTTTTGTTATCTCAGAGGGTAACTTGAAGATGGATATGAGAAAGGTGGAAGAAATCTTGAATTGGCCTACACCAAAGTCAGCTACAGAAGTAAGAAGCTTCCATGGTTTAGCACAGTTCTACCAGAAGTTTATCAGATATTTTAGTGAAATCAGCGCACCTATTTTGGATACCATAAAAGTGGGTATCAAAAGCCAAGTTCCAATAGAATGAGTAGGTTGATAAGGGATTTGAAAATTTGAAGGAAAGGATAGCAACTCAACCAATATTGACACTTCCTAGTTTTGACAAATTTTTTACTGTGGAGTGTGATGCTAGTAATATTGTTGTCGGTGCAGTTTGAGTCAAGAAGGAAAACCAGTAGCTTTTCATAGTGAGAAACTCAGTGATGCAAAGAGGAAGTATTCTTCATATGATTTGAAATTATATGCATTAGTGAAAGCACTAAGGAAATGGAGACATTATCTCCTTCCCAAGGAATTTGTAATCTTTACCAACAACCAGGCTTTAAGTTTTCTAAATTAAGAGGATAAACTAAACCATAAGCATATGAAATGGGTGGATTATATACAAGCCTATACCTTCACCATAAAGCACAAGAAGGGAGTATAGAACAAGGTAGAAGATCCATTGAGTAGAAGTTTTCTCATGGTACAATAATTTTGGTTAAAAAGCATTGGCATACAAAGCTTTAAGGATTTGTATCTAGCATATGAAGACTTTTCAGCAGCATACAAGGTATGTCAAGACTTTCAAAATAATTTTCATAGTGAGTATTCTGAATATACTCTTCAAGAAGGTATTTTGTTCAAAGGAGGACAACTCTGTGTAGCAAGAGGTTAAATGAGAGAGAACCTAATACAAGAAAAACATAATGGTTCATTAAGTGGACATTTTGGGTTGAATAAAATTCTAGAGTTGGTAAAAAGGTACTACTATTGGTCGAGAATAAGTAGGGATGTCCAGAAGTATGTAGAGACTTGTATAGTCTATCAAAAGGAAAAAGGGACTTCATCCAATGCAGGATTATATCAGCCCCTTCCAATCCAAAGCCGACCATGGGAATGCCTCAGTATGGATTTTGCAGTTGGACAACTGAAGACCAAGCAGGGAATGGACAACATCTTTGTGATTATTGATAGGTTCAGTAAGATGGCTAAATTTGTACCATGTAAGACCACACATGATGTGTGTTACATAGAGAATCTGTTCTTTAGAGAAGAATTACGGATACATGGATTACCATTCAGTATTGTATCAGATTGAGACTCTAAGTTTATGAGTTGTTTTTGGAAAAGCTTGTAGCAAAAGTTTGGTACTAATCTTTCCTTTAGCTTGGCATATCATTAACAGAACGATGGTCAGACTGAAGTGGTGAACTGAAGTTTAGAAAATCTGTTAAGATGTCTCAAAAAAGAATATGGATAATCATGTGATCAGTTACTTACTCAAGCAGAATTTTCCTATAATGATATAGTCAATAGATCCACTAGAAAGAGCCCTTTTGAAATAGTAAATGGGATTCATCCCAAGGGTATATGTGAACTTAGGGATCTTGGAAGGAATGCAGAGAAGAGTGGATATGCTAAAGATTTTTCTCAGTCCATGAAAGAGGTCCATGACACAGTAAAGACATCATTAGTGGAAAGTACAACTCACACCAAGCAAAAGGTAGATGCAAAGAAAATAGATGTTTAGTTTCAAGTTGGAGATTTGGTCATGGTGCACCTAAATAAAGAAAGGCTGCAGAAAGGTGTTCCAAGTAAGCTTCAGATGAGGAAGATAGGACCTTGTACAATTCTAGCAAAGTATGGTTCTAATGGTTATAAAGTTGATCTTCCCGTAGACATAGGTTTGTCTCCAATTTCCAATGTGGTGGATCTAGTGTCCTGTAAAGGATCGATTCCAGAAGGTGGTCATGATCTAACAAAAGATACAAAGGACCTCAAATAACTAAAAATTCTAATTATACCAAAACAAAAGAAGAGAAGATTCTAAATTCAAGAGTTTCCAAGCAGACTACAAGGGAGACCTACATGGAGCATCTGGTCAAATGGCAAAAGCAAGCTAATTCATAGCCTACATGGGTGCAAGAAACCAATTTCAAGAACTAAGGCATTTATCCTGACTTGATTCAATCTCCTGGAAGTTGATTTCTCTCATTCAGGGGAGCATGGTGTAGGAGCACCACCTAGGTTAGGAAGCATTTTCAGTTTGTAAGGTGTTTTGTTCTACCACTTTTGTAATGACCAAGGTCAATTTGGGGAACAAACACCATAGATTTATTAGTAGTTTTCTTTTAAGTTTAGTGTGTGCGAGGTAGTTTGTAAACCTGTGGAAATCCAACCAAGGCTCTAGCAACCAAAAATTGTGAAGTGGCACTAAGTTATACTAGTACTTTAGCAACTTTGTTGCGCGGGAATGCTACTCAGAATGTTGCTTGGGTTGCACTATGTTGCTCAGGTTACTCTATGTTGCTCAGAATGCTCGTGAATGTCGCTCAGGTTACATTATGTTTCTCAGGGTTGCTTACATATGTCGGGTTTGTTCTAACGCTTGGGTGTTGATGTGCTACTTATATCAACGCTCATTTTGATGTTTGGTAAGGTCAACACTAATGTTAGGTAATGTCGGTTAATGACCCGCAAATCATGGCTTTGTCTTTTATGAAAAACCTAGTCAATCTTAACGGCTCAATACGTGTCACCTTGTCTTCAATGGGAAGTTAAACTTAGCTGAAGTGATGGGAGGTTGTTGAATGATCGCACATACCTACATTCATGAGGTTGATGAAAGTTATTGGGAGAACGCGGGATAAATATCTTATGCGTGTTGTTGCATGAATGGATGCGTATTGTAACAGTCAGAGGAATTTTGAATAGGATTTGCAAAGTGCTTTTAATCTATCTATGATTTGTTTTGTTTTGTTTTCAAGTGCAAGTAGATTAGTTTTTTTCTATTTTATAGGTTGTGAGTTCTTAACCCATTTTGGGTAGTTATAATTCATGGCTCCTCGAGGTTCTTGAATCCATGATAAGAACCATGTGCCTAGATAGGATTGGAGAGGAGCCCTTGTATATAGTTTTAGGTTTTGTTTCAGCAGGAGGGAGGTTAGACATGCAAGTGAAGTTCTTACCCTAGGCAAGCTTGGGGGTAGTCCGATTAGGGAAAAAAAGCTATAGGAATATGTTGTGAGTGTATTGGCTAAATGAGTTGGTTTAGCCAGAAGCATGAATCTACCCTTGTAGGTTCAGTAAGCATGAAGAGATGATTTGTTGATGGGGGACTGGGTCTTGAGTGAGAGGTGAAGATCTTAGTGACTTCCCTTAGGCTGGGGTGTTAAATACCTTAGAAAGTCTGAGCAAGAGACCTTAGAGCATAGTCAAGCTGACTCTCTAGCTTGGACCCACAATACCTTATACATCAGAAAAGAGTGAGTTCATGATGCAAGAGTTGGTATATCTAGGTTTTGTTATCTCAGAGGGTAACTTGAAGATGGATATCAGCAAGGTGGAATCAATCTTGAATTGGCTTACACCACACAAGAAAGTACATGCAGCTAAGAAAGGCTATGAAAATCAATGCACTCATGATTGGGACAAGAATTGAAAGAACATTAAATGTTGTTGTGGAGGGATACTTTATAGGGATTTGAGCTGGTTGTTTCTCCCAAAAGATTCATCTATTCAAGAAACTCCTACCATCTTAGTTAAGGATTTGATAGAAGGTAGTTAGACCATGTCACAAATCCCCAGGGGATATGTTGGACACTTACCAAAAATCTCCCCCTCAGCATTAACTGAGGGGATTGAAAACTATGACCTTGCTCTGATACCACTTGTAGGCTTGTTGAGTTGGTCGTTCCTCCCAAAAGATGTATCTATTCAGGAAATAACTACCATCCTAGTTAAGGATCACATAGGAGGCTATTAGACCATGTCACAAATCTTGAGGGCATATGTTGGACACTTACCAAAAGTTTCCCTCTCAGCATTATGCAAGGGGATTCAAACTTGCAACCCCACTCTAATACCACTTGTAGGGAGTTCAGCTGGTCATTGCTCCTAAAAGATGCACCTATTCTAGAGACTACTATCATCCTAGTTAAGGATCTCATAGGAGGCTTTTAGAACATGTCATGAATCCCGAAGGGATATGTTGGACACTTACCAACATACTCACTTGACAAAGGTGTGATGATGACAGAAAATGCACTATGCAACCCTCCATGGCACTTTATAATACAATGCATGTAAAAAATACAATATAGCAAAATGTGTGAAATCCTAAAAATATATATACACTTGAGTGATATTTTCTGACTATCTGTCTACAAATAGAGAAGTGCATGTAAAAGATGCTCAAAATGTCCAAGCAGGTAAAATGCTGGAAATACATGTAGAGTAGCCCAAATGAAGTCATTCAATGCAAAAAAAAAAATTCTATGGGCCAATATGACCATGTAATAATCTAAGACCTGAAAACAAAAAAGACAATAAAAGTACCCAAGGCAAAATGTGGAAAAAGTGCATGGATAGCTACAAAGAGTATTAAGAGACTTTTCCAACATATCTAGAATTATAAAAAATATAGGAAATGACAAAAAGATACCAGCTTAGAAGAGAAAACAACATAGCTAACTTCGATAGATGATCAAATATACCAATGGTAAATTTTCAGAAAATCACCCATACTATTAGAAAAAAAGCTAATAAATAGCTTTTCAACAATATGTAACACAAGAAGGTCCAGCGTATGCCTATGTTACGGTAAAAAATAAATAAAAAATAAAAAATAAAACCTCCACCGAAACAAGATGAAAGAGAATAGATGCCAAGAATGAAAAAGTAACATTTCTTTAAGAAAGAACCAGGTTATAAAATAAAACATTAGATTTCAAAAAAATATATATGGTAGACCTTAAAACAATTATTTTAAACATTAGAAATTATTGATATGAAAGCTTCTCAATTTCACTCAAACCCAGAAGCTCTCTAATTGAACAAACTGTTATGGTCTCCGGAGGAAAAATAACACCTGCACTGAAGTCAAAATGCCAGCTGTAAAAAACACGAGAAATGGCAAACCCCTGCCAAAATGCATGGAAAAGGACGTGGAGATGTTAAAAGAACAGACCAAAAAACAGCGCCCAACAAAAAAACAAAGCCCAGCAAAGAAGATAATAGCTTGTGCCAAAAGTTGCATGAACAAGTTTTTAGTTGATAGTGGGGACTCGAGGATCGAAGCCAAGAAATATATCCATAATCAACACCAAACCATGAATTGTCATAGTCAATGAAGGATTTTACTTCCAAAGAGAAACACTAAGCAGTCAAAAATCAGCCCGTAGCTCTCAAACTAGAGCAAAGCAACAAAGCTTTCATGCAAGAAGAACCCAATGCAGATAACTTCAAATCGCCAATGACTAGAACGGACTGATAAACAGACAAGTCTCCATCACAAAAGCTCAGAAAAAGGTATGGATAACCTTTGTCAGATCCATCGAAAAGAGAAAAATCTCCCAAAGAAAACTGAGAAACTTGTTGAAAATTTGTAGTCGTAGGGAGCACAAGGTCGCACGCTACCCCACAGATCTCACGCCCTTTGAGATATTGATGATTGGATAGTCATTGATTTTAGGTTTTTGGTTCTTTTGAACGCAATGATGAGGTCGATGGGACAGAAATATGTCTACCACCAGTTTTGGAAGAAAAAGGATAAGGAATTGTATGTTTGGAAGTTCTAATACAATATTGAAGTTGATATCTCAATCCTATTATATTTAAAGATCACTTTCAATTAAACATTTTCACATATAGAAAGATATATTTTACATTGCAACACTTTTCATCATTGATAAGTTTGCAGCTTTACTATTTGAAATTAAAGCTTGTCTTCATATAGAAGAATGTAAAGTTACACTTATCACCTTTTCCTATGCCCTATTGCCACCATAACACATTATCCCCTGATATCCTAGCCAAAACTCCTCTTATGGGAATGGACATCTACAAATACATATATTGATGTCTACCATATGGTGTAACATTTTATTTTCTAAGATAAGTTGCTTATAAGACTATTTATATGAATATTAAAATACACTACATCAGACAAATTTCTCTCTATTCTATAATCCTATTTTTCTTTTGACTAACTAGTAAATCATTTTAGTTACTCTTGTAGTGACTACGGATCCCTCTTATTTCCTCCTATTTATATAGTTTTCAAACTCACTATCATAACCTAAGTTTGGTTCCTAAGAGTCACGATGTGCTTGTTGTTTATTCTGTTGGTAAGAGGTCTCTTTTCCTAAAGTTGCTATCATCTAATCCTCCTGCATCTCTTTCTGAAGTGTTGAGTAATGATGATATGCTTGATATGATATTGAAAGACATTATTCTCATTCTATCACTTGTTCTCTTTGTAGGATGTTAAACTTTCCTACTGTCACTCTCTGTGTTGTGAGTTGATCACAAAGGGCCCATTGTCCACTAACTTGGAAGTTATACTATGTGAGATACTTCTTATGGTTCACTCTCTTTAGTCCATCTAGCTCCACTAGGTTTATTCCCTATCTAGAGGCTTGCCACAACTTCTACTCACTCTAGCTCCCTTTTGGATGTCACTATTACTTTTTCCCCTCCCTAGCCTCTATCACTTCGAATTTCTAGTGTTGTGACTGACATCTTCCCTATTATTTTCCCTAGCTCTCCTCCAGTTTCAAGTACTATAATGAGAGCTACCAACTTTGCTTAGGTGAATAGTTCTAGTCCTTCTCATGCTTAGTGTCTTAATCACCCACTTTTATGTGCTAAAAATTACCATGTCATCGATTTTGATGTAAATATGGTTTAAAATGAGGACTTCTACTATCATACAGGTTTACTATGTTTCTTTCCAACCTCTAGCCTTCTCGTCTAGACCTTGACAATTAGATGTCACTTTAATAGAGGTCCATAGTGCCTCATAAGATGGAGCTTATCTCTTGTGCTAAATAAATTTTTAATGCTTCATTTTCTTCTTCTAGGGATTGAAACTTTGTGCTAACTAGGCTATGGGCTTCTAAAAAGAAATCTCTCCTGATCAAGCCTTAGAAAATTCCCTTTAACCTTCTTATCAAATATCAATGGGTGCTTGGTTTAGGTTAAAATTCCCAATATTATCCTCTATTTTTGGGAGAATTATTGTTACGTTGGCACTGAAAGCTCTACTAGTCACCTCTTGAAGGTGGATGAGTCCACTTCCTTCACAGAATAATCTACCTTGTATCACACTCTCTTGGATATTGTTATCTCCAAACCTTATCATGGGAATGTAGTTCAAATGGCTGGGGAGAGTTCTTGGAGTCAATACTTAGATTATGATAGCTTCTCTTTTCATTTTCAATATTTATTTTCTATTATTCACTTGACCATAAATTTATTCTCTTACATCTTAATGATGTGGATTCTTGGTTGAAAAACATAAATGGATTTTGGTTCTTCTTTTGATGAGTCCATTTAAGACATTGATTAGTTTCTACTTTCTATTGTGAATCCATTGTCCCTCGAGTACCCTTCAGAAAAATCTACCACACTTCATGTTTCTAACCTAATTTTCATATAGTATTTTCATAGATCTAATCTTATGAATTGAATGATTGTCTTTCTCCTCTTCCTTTAGAAATAGGTTTGTCTCCAATTTTCAATGCGACGGTTCTAGTGTCCTATAAAGGACCAATTCAGAAGGTGGTCATGATCTAACAACAGATACAAAGGACCTCAAATAACTAAAACTTCCAATTGTACCAAAACAAAAGCAGAGAAGATTCTGAATTCAAGAGTTGCCAAGTAGACTAGAAGGGAGACCTACATGGAGCATCTGGTCAAATGGCAAGGGAAAGCTAATTCATAGGCTACATGGGTGAAGAAACCAATTTCAAGAAGTTAGGCATTGATCCTAACTTGATCCAATCACCTGGAAGTTGATTTCTCTCATTCTGGGGAGTATGGTGCAGGAGCACCACCTAGGTTAGGAAGCATTTTCAGTTTGTAAGGTGTTTTGTTCTACCACTTTTGTAATGGCCAAGGTCAATTTGGGGAACAAACACCATAGATATCCTAGTAGTTTTCTTTTAAGTTTAGTGTATGTGTGAGGTAGTTTGTAAATCTGGGGAAATCCAACCAAGGCTCTAGCAACCAAAAATTGTGAAGTGGCACTAAGTTATACTGGTACTCGGGAAACTTTGTTGCGTGGGAATGCTACTTAGGGATGTCGCTCGGGTTGCACTATGTTGCTTGGGTTACTCTATGTTGCTCCAGTATGTTGCTCAGAATGCTCATGAATGTCGCTCGAGTTACATTATGATTTTCAGGGTTGCTTGCGGATGTCAGGTTTGTTCTGACGCTTGGGTGTTGATGTACTACTTATACCAACACTCATTTTGATGCTCACTAAGGTCAACACTGATGTTAGGTAATGTCGGTTAATGACCCGCAATTCACGGCTTTATCTTTTAAGATAAACCTCGTCAATCTTAATGGCTCAATATGTGTCGCCTTGTCTTCAATGGGAAGTTACACCTAGCCGAAGTGCTGGGAGGTTGCTAAATGATCGCCCATACCTACATTCGTGAGGTTGATGAAAATTGTTGGGAGAACATGGGATAAATATCTTCCTGCATGTTGTTACATGAATGGATGCATATTGTAACAGTCAAAGGAATTTTGAATAGGATTTGCAGAGTGCTTTTAATCTATCTATGATTTCTTTTGTTTTGTTTTCAAGTGCAAGTTGATTAGTTTTATTCTATTTTGTAGGTTGTGAGTTCTTAACCCATTTTGGGTAGTTATAATTCATGGCTCCTCGAGGTTCTTGAATCCATGATAAGAACCATGTGCCTGGATAGGATTGGAGAGGAGCCCTTGTATATAGTTTTAGGTTTTGTTTCAGTAGGAGGGAGGTTAGACATGCAAGTGAAGTTCTTACCCTAGGCAAGCTTGAGGGTAGTCCGGTTAGGGAAGAAAAGATAAAGGAATATATTGTGAGTGTATTGGCTGAATGAGTTTGTTTAGCTAGAAGCATGAATCTACCCTTGTAGGTTCAGTAAGCATGAAGAGATGATTTGTTGATGGGGGGACTGGGTCTTGAGTGAGAGGTGAAGATCTTAGTGACTTCCCTTAGGTTAAGGTGTAAAATACCCGAGAAGGTTAGAGCAAGATACCTTAGAGCAGAGTCAAGATGACTTTCTACCTTAGAGCCACAATACCTTATACATCAGAAAAGAGTGAGTTCATGACACAAGAGTTGGTATATCTAGGTTTTGTTATCTCAGAGGGTAACTTGAAGATGGATATCAGCAAGGTGGAAGCAATCTTGAATTGGCCTACACCACATAAGAAAGTACACGCAGCTAAGAAAGGCTATGAAAATCAATGCACTCATGATTGGGACAAGAATTGAAAGAACATTAAATGTTGTTGTGGAGGGATACTTTATAGGGATTTGAGCTGGTTGTTTCTCCCAAAAGATGCATCTATTCAGGAAACTCCTACCATCTCAATTAAGGATCTGACAGAAGGTTGTTAGACCATGTCACAAATCCCCAGGGGATATGTTGGACACTTACCAAAAATCTCCCCCTCGGCATTAACCGAGAGGATGGAAACCTACGACCTTGCTCTGATACCACTTGTAGGCTTGTTGAGTTGGTTGTTCCTCCCA
Source organism: Thuja plicata (assembly GCA_018584345.1). Classification (NCBI taxonomy): domain Eukaryota; kingdom Viridiplantae; phylum Streptophyta; class Pinopsida; order Cupressales; family Cupressaceae; genus Thuja; species Thuja plicata. The sequence continues at coordinate 2,520,049 of MU227830.1, read as the reverse complement.
AAAGATGCATCTATTCAGGAAATAACTACCATCCTAGTTAAGGATCTCATAGGAGGCTATTAGACCATGTCACAAATCTTGAGGGCATATGTTGGACACTTACCAAAATTCTCCCTCTTAGCATTATGCAAGGGGATTCAAACTTGCAACCCCACTCTAATACCACTTGTAGGGAGTTGAGCTGGTCATTTCTCCTAAAAGATGCATCTATTCTAGAGACTACTATCATCCCAGTTAAGGATCTCATAAGAGGCTTTTAGAACATGCCATGAATCCCGAGGGGATATGTTGGACAATTACCAACATACTCACTTGACAAAGGTGTGATGATGACATAAAATGAACTACTCAACCCTCCATGGCACTTTATACTACAATGCATGTACAAAATACAATATAGCAAAATGTGTGAAATCCTAAAAATATATATACACTTGAGTGATATTTTTTGACTATGTGTCTACAAATAGAGAAGTGCATGTAAAAGATGCTCAAAATGTCCAAGCAGGTAAAATGCTAGAAATACATGTAGAGTAGCCCAAATGAAGTCATTCAATGCAAAAAAAAAAAATCTATGAGCCAATATGACCATGTAATAATCTAAGACATGAAAACCAAAAAGACAATAAAAAATACCCAGGGCAAAATATGGAAAAAGTGCATGGATAGCTACAAAGAGAGTTAAGAGACCTTTCCAACATATCTAGAATTTAAAAAAATATAGGAAATGACAAAAAGATACCAGCTTAGAAGAGAAAACAACATAGCTAACTTTGATAGATGATCAAATATACTAATGGTAAATTTTCAGAAAATCACTCATACTATTAGAAAAAAAGCTAATAAATAGCTTTTCAATAGTATGTAATACAAGAAGGTCCAGTGTATGCCTATGTTACAGTAGAAAGTTTGGAAAAAAAAAAAAACCTCCATCGAAACAAGATGAAAGGGAATAGACGCCTAAGAATGAAAAAGTAACATTTCTTTAAGAAAGAACCAGGTTATAAAAAAAAACATTAGATTCCAAAAAAATATATATGGCAGACCTGAAAACAATTATTTTAAACATTATAAATTATTGATATGAAAGCTTCTCAATTTCACTCAAACCCAGAAGCTCTCTTATTGAACAAACTGTTAACCAAAGAAAATGCCGATGTACTCGAGACTGGTCTCTGGAGGAAAAATTACACCTGCACTGAAGTCAAAATGCCAGCTGTAAAAAACACGAGAAATGGCAAACCCCTGCCAAAATGCATGGAAAAGGACGTGGAGATGTTAAAAGGACAGACCAAAAAACATCGCCCTACAAAAAAACAAAGCCCAGCAAAGAAGATAATAGCTTGTGCCAAAAATTGCATTAACAAGTTTTTAGTCAATAGTGGGGACTCGAGGATCGAAGCCCAGAAATATATCCACAATCAACACTAGAGCATGAATTGTCACAGTCAATGAAGGATTTTATTGCCAAAGAGAAACACTAAGCAGTCAAAAATCAGCCCGCAACTCACAAACTAGAGCAAAGCAACAAAGCTTTCATGCAAGAAGAACCCAATGCAAATAACTTCAAATCGCCAATCACTAGAAAGGGCGGATAAACAGACAAGTCTCCATCACAAAAGCTCAGAAAAAGGTATGGATAACCATTGTTAGATCCATCGAAAACAGAAAAAACTCCCATATAAAACTGAGAAACTTGTTGAAAAATTATTGCAGTCGTAGGGAGCACAAGGTCGCACGGTACCCCACAGATCTCATGCCCTTTCAGATTTTGGTGATTGGATAGTAATTGATTTTAGGTTTTTGGTTCTTTTCAACGCAATGCTGAGGTCGATGGGACAAAAGATGTACAGAAATATGTCTCACACAAATTTTCGAAGAAAAAGGATAAGGAATTGTATGTTTGGAAGTTCTAATATCATATTGAAGTTGATATCTCAACCCTACTGCATTCAAAGATCACTTCCAATTAAACACTTAGATATACTTTACATTGCAACACTTTTCACCCTTCGTTTAATGAGTATGCAGCTATACTATTTGAAATTAAAGCTTGTGTTCTTATAAAAGAATGTAAAGTTACACATCACTTCTTCCCACACCCTATTGCTACCATAGCACATTATCACCTAATATCATAGCCAAAACTCCTCTTATTGTCTTTGAGACATCTTATTTGAAAATTATAATGGAAAATGACATCTACAAATACATATATCCATGTATCGTGTAACAATTTATTTTCTAAGAAAAGTTGCTAGTAAGACTATTTATATGAATATTAAAATACACTACATCAGAAAAATTTCTATCTATTCTATAATTCTATTTTTCTTTTGACTAACTAGTAAATCATTCTAGTTACTCTTGTAGTGACTATGGATCCCTCTTATTTCCTCCTATTTGCATAGTTTTCAAACTCACTATCATCAGCTAAGTTTGGTTCCTAACAGTCACCATGTGCTTGTTGTTTATGCTATTGGTAGGAAGTCTCTTTCTCTTAATGTTGCTATCATCTAATCCTCTAGCATCTCTTTCTGAAGTGTTGCCTAATGATGATATGCTTGATATGACATTAAAAGACATTATTCCCATTCTATCACTTGTTCTCATTGTTGGATGTTAAACTTTTCTACTGTCACTCTCTGTGTTGTGAGTTGATTCACAAAGGGTCCATTGTCCACTCACTTGGAAGTTATACTATGTGAGATACTTCTTATCGTTCACTCTCTTTAGTCCATCTAGCTCCACTAGGTTTATTCCCTATCCGGAGGCTTGCCACCACTTCTACCCACTATAGCTCCCTTTTGGATGTCACTATTACTTTTCCCCCTACTTGGCCTCTATCACTCTCAATTTCTAGTGTTGTGACTGACATCTGCCCTATCATTTTTCCTAGCTTTCCTCTAGTTTCAAGTACTATAATGAGGGATACCAACTTTACTTAGGTGAATAGTTCTAGTCCTACTCATGCTTAGTGTCTTAATCACCCACTTTTATGTGCTAAAATTTACCATGTCATGGATTCTGATGTAAATATGGTTTAAAATGAGGACTTCTACTATCATAGAGGTTTACTGTGCTATTTTTCCAACCTCTAGCCTTCTCTTCTAGACCTTGACAATTAGATGTCACTTTCATAGAGGTCCATAGTGTCTCATAAGATGGAGCTTATCTCTTGTGCTACATAATTTTTTAATGCTTCATTTTCTTCTTCTAGGGATTGAAACTTTGTGCTAACTAGGCTATGGGCTTCTAAGAAGAATCTCTCTTGATCAAGCCTTAGAAAATTCCCTTTAACCTTCTTATCAAATAACATAGTGTGTGCTTGGTTTAGGTTAGACTTCCCAATATTCTCCTCTATTTTTGGGAGAATTATTGTTACATGGCCATTGAAAGCTCTACTAGTCACCTCTTGAAGGTGGATGAGTCTACTTCCTTCAAGAGTAATCTACCTTTTATCACACTCTTTTGGATATTGTTATCTCCAAACCTTATCATGGGAATGTGGTTCTAATGGTTGGGGAGAGTCCTTGCAGTCAATACTTAGATTATGATAGCTTCTCTTTTCATTTTCAATATTTATTCTCTATTATTCACTTGACCATAAATTTATTCACTCTCACATCTTAATGACGTGGCTTCTTGGTTGAAAAATATGAATGGATGTTGGTTCTTATTTTGATGAGTCCTCCTAAGACATTGATTAGTTTCTACTTTCTATTGTGAACCCATTGTCCTTCAAGTACCCTTTGGAAAAATCTACTACTTCATGCTTCTAACCTAACTTTATAATAGTGTTTTCATAGATCTAATCTTATGAATTGAATGATTGTCTTTCTCCTCATTATCCAATTGCTCCCGCCTAATAACCTGACGAGTTCCCTATAGAAGTACCCTTATTGCTTCCACTTGTAATCGAAGTTTAGATAGTAATATTACTTGAACTATGCTTTATAGATGGATGAAATAACTTTCCCCTTCATCTTCCTATTCTAATTGTTGAGTTGTCCCTAAAAGATCTCCTCACTCTTGATACGGGTATTTTATAAATTTTTCTCTCTGAATTGTAATTCCTATGTTTTTATTGTCTCACTTTTGGCGAAACTTATTTTTCTCACCTTAGTGGCGATTGTAATTCCTTTGTTTTTATAATTGCCGCTAGCATAAACCGACACGACTGAGAACTTAAATGTTGAGCGTGGTTTGCATTTGTGCATGAACAAACAACACCAGCAAGAAATAATATGATGTCGACAAAACACCATTAGGAAACTGAAACTCCTCAGTGACTAAAAAACAGTACATTCCAAAGGAAGATCAGAGCATCTGAAAGAGAAAGAGACTCACCACGCATAAAAAATGCTGGACAGAAAAGATAAAACTCTCCAATTTCAAACAGTCGCAGGAAGTGCAGACCCCACACATGAAAAGGCTTGCATGGAAAATAAAGAAGATTCTGGTAGAGAATAAAAAATCCGTCCAAAATGCATGCCATTGAAAATCTTCAGCGCGGAACTGCCAGTGGAAGTAAATTAGTCAACTATGAAATACTCAATCCGCCAAAACTACCATGCAACTCATAAACTTCAAGAAAGCACCAAAGCTTTCATGCAAAAGAACCCAATGCAAGTAACTTCAATTCGTTTATTACTAGAAAGGGCCGCTAGATGGGCAGATCTCTGCAACAAAAGCTCAAAATATGGTACCAAATAACCTTTACAGTCGTAGGGAGGACAAGATCGTTCGGTGTGTAAGTTATAAACGGACAAATAAAAACTAATAAACATATATAAGACAACATAAACATATTTAAGACAACTATTAAAAAAAATAAAGACAAAACACATACATACAAAATGCAGTTAATTATAGTGGTTTACCAAATCTAGCTACATTCACTTTTAAAGAATGGAAAATTATATTAACTTTTAATCAATACATAATATATCACATGTACACAACCATTTATAAAAAGTGATACAACTAACAAATGAGGGGATGGGATAAGGTGAAAAGTGATCGTTGGACTTCACATACCCAACAATCTCCTACTTGAAGTCTAACTAGCACCGCCATGGACAGTGGCATTCCCTGCATTTCCACTTTTAATGTTACATCATAATCAACCTCATAAAAGATTTTAATTATTCCAAACTTTGTTCACAAACACTACAATTTCACCTTCTCCGAATTCTATCGGACTGAATACAATCTAACAGCAAAAAAATCTTCGCTAACAACTTTTACAATTGTAAACTTGTCTATAAATCCATGATCAGAAAGACCACTCTCTATAGATTCAAAATACATTCCTTCATCTAAAGATGAATAGACGACATTATGCTCTGGTGATTCCAAATAATACCTTTGATCATATTTACATAGCATCCGAACCAAATTGATAAAATTTGACGAGTTGCAATCCTCTAACACACACAACTCATCAAATGCCTTAACACCCTTATAAGCTAGTGATTTCTTAAACCAAAACTTCCACACTATCATGATGTCCATGGATTTCCATAACTCAGTGATTGGAGCGCTTCCTGATCCTCGTTCCCCCAATAGAATGGAATTGTTCTCGAGTCTCCAACTAAGAATCTGAACCACCCTCTTTGCAACTTCAAATTCGAAATAGGAAATCATTTTATTTATATCCAAGAACAGAAACTTACACCACTGAAGTAACTCCCCTCCATCCACTACCACTTGTGAGATAGCATTCCATATTCTATATGAAAACTGGCATCCCAAACCTCGTTCATATCTGTAATAATATTTGGCTGAGGAAAATATGCCACTGATGCTATGAATTTAATATTCTTCTTCTCAATTATCATCTCTATCTTCTCAAGTTCAAGATCATGAAGCTCTTCTTGTCATTTCCACTCTACATCCTTTTCCCTTCTTACAACATTTTGTTGTTCCCAAGCCTGATCGTTTCTCTCCTCATTGCCAAACATCGCCTTATCTATGATTTCTAAAGACAAATTATGAAAATATACAAGTGCTTCGCACCCCTCATCTATGGTATCAATATCCTTGTAAGAAAGAAACAAAACTTCAAGGTCTCGAAGAAACCCAAAATTGGCGGGGTCTTCTGCTAGGCCTTCATCCAAGATAACTCTCAAACAGTCCACACCATTCATGGCGAAATCTGAATAGTCCAATTCTTGATCATTACTGTTCTCTGTTAAAGATGTGTTTATCTTAGACCCCAAATGTTTCACAAGGTTTGTCAAACAGATCTCCTTGGGGATTCTCAGCCCCCCAATTTTCATATTTCTTTGAACCAGAAGTGAGGACAGTGTGCAGAGCTGCAAAGAATCATTCACTACCAAATTCCCACAATTTTAAAAATGGCAAGAGAATCGATATCTAGTTGGTTCGTGCTGCAGGCTGTAACGATCTCTTTGGTGTCTTCTTTATAAGGCCTTTTTATATCGTCCTTTACATGATCTTCATCCCAAAATAATGGGAGTTCAAGAGCCATAATATCTGTAAGGGGCTCAGTGAAAGCCACTTTGGCAGTTCTGTCACCTCCAAAAATAACCTTTGGTTTCTGAAGCTGTTCATATGCACTCATTGCATACATATGGGTACATAATTCAAGGAAGGAAAACCCATGACTTAATCGTTTATCCTGAGTATCATCATACCCATTGTTGTTTCTTTCTTCCTCTACATATGAATGTTTTTCATCATTACAAGGTTAAATTTCCTCAAAATCGTCACAAAGGGACCATAATCGCCCATATGTTGCTCTACGTTGGAAACCTTTGAAGCGATGAATAGTTGTTAGATGTATGTTTTCGGTTCCCTGATATTGGACCGCGACCAGCCCCAGGTGCTCTGTAATCTCGCTGATCACCCATTGTGTCATCCGACACGTTCTCTTTTGTGCCCAGGTCATCAAATTCACAAGCAGAGGACTCTTCCTTCCACTGCTCTCATGCTCTCATCATCTGTAATATCATTATCAAAAATGTGTTTGTTGTTGTCAATTAATAGCTTTTCAAAAAAATTGGTTGTCTCAACATCTTTTGCACCCAAATGTCTTGCATCCTTTTCATTTTCTACAAAATCCCAAAGCTTTTGGCTCTCAATTGTAGAATAGAACTCTATATTGTTTTCTAATTGATTGCATTGATCCATTTCCATTTCATCTATTTCAGTGGTGAAATATTCATTAAGAACTTAATCTACTTCTATTGGTATAGTTTCAAATTCAACAACGGAAACAACTCTTTCCTCATGAGACACTATTTCTTTTAGTTTCTTATATGTAGGATTGAAATTAATGTCTACTTGCCAATTTTGTACCTTATTTTTCAGCTCCTCCTTTTTCGCTTCGTTTGTTTTAGGATTTTGAGAAATCTTATGCCAAAGCTTTACACCACTTTTATGAATAACTCCCACTTCATTTTGACTCTTTAACAAATATAAACCGTCCAACATGCTTCTTTTTTCCATCTCTAAAGACCCTTTAGTGACGTTCTCTAATGCCCCACCAAGGAATCCTTGGACTAAGTGTAAAACATAGATAGGAATTTTTTTTTTGACAATATCATGTTACATGCATAACATAACCACAACATTAACATGAAATGATGATTATTATATGATCATTCAAAAAAGAAAGCCTTCACACACTTCCAAGGGTTCCCAGACAACCAAACACATACTTGAAACGAAATACACACATTCCAAATATTTCCCAACAAGATCTCAGACTCCGTCGAATGAGCTGCAAGAGGAAAGTTAACACTAACACATGCCTACCAATACATGAGACTAAAACAATCCTCATAAAACATCTACACAAAGATTCCTTTTAGAAATCAATAGAAATATGCTTCTACGATGGTTAAGCATGCAATGTTCATTTACCCAAGTATTAAACCGTCTACGAAAGATTCATTTTATGTCGAAAGGAAATATTTCTAAAATAATTAAACATACAAGTTCATTACCTTCTAACCAATAAGAGATCATAGAGGGTCATCACAAAATCATACATAAGATTCTCAATGTCCAAGCATAAATAGGAAACCAAAAGAAGCACAGATGCCAAAGTAGGTAGAGGCACCGATCTACTCAAATGCCAGTTCATGCGCAAACACCGATATAATTACTTGTAAACATCTGAGACAAAAAAGTCTCAGACTAGATAGGCAGAGACACCACTCTGTAGATGGAGATCCTGATTAGCATAAATGTCAGAGTGTAGGTGTCGACGCCAATTTGAGGACATCTCTCAAAACTAAGAAAATTAAAAGCAAACTCCTATGTCGACTATAACGTACGGTTGAAAAGCAAATAGATCCACCTCAAATAATGACTAAATAACTCTCCAAGCCTACACAAGCACCACTAGGTTCATTTTGGAAGACCAATTAAAGTATTCCTTATGACTAAAGCAAGTGTGTTTAGTACCAACGCTGACACACATAAACTACCACTAAGTATCTCATTGATACATACATTTACATTTCCTTCGTATCAAGGGTCCATTATACAAGATTATACTACAAAGGACATGCATCCTTAAGTACATACATAATAATGGTATAATATATACCAAATACAATAAGTACAAAAAGAGAGAAAGAGTAAGAAGATGAAGTCCAATGTCAAAACTAATGTCAACATTGATCAAAACCTCTTGTCCCAATTGACAGTTGGCAACGCCACCCGATCATGTGGAACCCATAGGTCCACCACACCATGCTAGGAGATGAAAATAGGACCCAAACACAACAAACAAGAATATATTATGGGAATAGTCTTATGCACACATCAATCATAGAGCACTCACATCATTCACATGATTAAGAGACAACCATCATATACTCAATTGAATGTAATATAGTTAGGGTGCTACTCAATATACAATGAGGTTAGGTGATAGGGGAAAATAATGGGGAAAGTGTCATCATGTAGAACCAATAGCTCACATGGAATGGATGATCCTCTCATAAGAACAAGGATGCCATGATCAGTACCCTACTTCTCAGAGACGGTCTCATGTTCTCATCTCATCCCAAGAATAACAGGCTCTAAGGCCTGATGAAAATACACATGTAATCACACATAACTCACTTCCACATTTTGTCTTACCACTTTTTTCATGTCTTTATATGCCAATATTCACATGCAATTTTCAAATGACCATAAATATATGTAAATGGAATCAAAGAGAGTCACGTAAGAAATTCTATTATATATGTCCATCATTCCACAAAATAATATGAAATCAAAACACCCAAATTCTATTTGTTACATTTTTCCATTTTTCAAGCAAAAACATAAACTCTCATAAACTCCATTAAAATAGCTTCAAATGTCAACATTCAAAATTAGAGGTATGTTCTAAATCATTCTGCTAGTTCAAATAAACAAACTTGAATAAAAAAGAAAGAGGAAATAGGGAGAAATTAAAGTTTTCCTATCTCAACTTGAGCAAAACTTCAAAATTGAAGAATGTTTCACATACCCAATCATAGCTTTAATCTTTTGCACAACAAGAAGAGTTCAAGGTGACCAATCCATTGAGCACCTACCCACAAAAATATTTCTAATAGATTTCTCCCAACAAAGAAATCAAATTTTCCATGTAGAAGGCTTTTGAGAGCTAAAAAATCCCAAAATAAAATAAAGTGTAAAAATGAAATCTTTTTCAATTTTATACAATGACTTTCACTTTACTTTTTGAAAACATTTAAAATAACTAAGTAACAAAATGCATTTCCCATTCTCAAATGCCCAATGTCTTATTATAATGCAATGCCTATCAACATGAGCACATATGTGCCACATTTAGCTCTTTTAAAATATCAATTAATCTCTTTCAAATATTTAATAATCATTTACACTATAAAATTCAATATAAGTTAAATCATAGATTTAATAAACAATCACTTCCCTTTCAACCTCAATTTTTCCCAAGTGCCCTAAGAAATATCTAGGCATTAATTCATCACTCAAATTCATATAATAATCTATTTGAACTCATTCAATTAAAATTAACCATTAAATCAAAAAATCATTAATTTAACATAAACTCATAATTTATAATACTATTCCTACGAAATGCATCTAAACACAAAGAAACTCTTTATGAAGTATTCACAAAGGGTTAGGGCTACCAACATTTACCATATAGCGGTAGCCGGATGTAATAAGGGTATTTTGAAAGACAAATTGGGCTCAATTGAGCATGACAAGACCACGCCTAGGAAAATTGGCCAATGTTTCATCTCTGAAACCAACATTGGAGAAATAGGCATGCTTAAGCCTGTGAAGTCAGTTGAAATCGATGCGTGTTACCAACCCAAGTTAACGTACAAATAATATAGCCAAAGTACATGCATATAATAATTAAATAGCGAACAAGATAGAGACATCATGTGGACCTTACGAATGAGTAACTACGATTTCATCCCTATTCATATAAATGCATTAGGCATGATCCATAATAATAGTAATATTTGTATAACCATATAAAAAACATCCGTAGATACATAATCATCTATGCATTATTATTAGTACCCAACATTTAAGCATTTTAATAAAAAATATTCTACTAACTACATCATTTGTCATTAAACAATATTAAATAACGCTATTACCATTAACTATAGTCTAATCAATATATTATAATCCATCTAAGATAACATGTGAGCATCAAATGTTATCATCTATGAATATCAAGTAATAAAAAAATCACAACAAAAATCATTAACTAACATCAAGGTATTTTCATTTAATTTTATCATATGTTCTAGTGACACTAACTAGTGTTTAATATCAAATATACTTACTCCATTTCACTTGCAGTCCAAGCTTTGGTACCATGTTACCTTCTTGCAATAATGGGGTTGGAGTGACAGTACTTCCTCCTCAACTAAGACTTGAATTACTCTTGGAAGTCGCAAAGGTTAAGGTGGGAAAATATCACACATTAGTCCTTAAACATCTTTTAACCATTACCAATGATATAATTGTTCCTTGGATCCATGTAATAATATAGAATAATCTTCATGAAGATTGTTAGGTGTAATACATATCTATATATAAACATCAATTCATATTTGTACCAACCATTATGATTTCAAACCTAACCCAACAATAGCACAAGCATAACCTTTTCCTTCTTTATTAGTATTCAAAAGCCATGCATCTCAATATAAACAACAATATAGATCAATTAATCACAAAGAGGTTAGCCTTTAATTCTATAAAATTCATTTTTCTTCACAGATTTATCAATAATATATATTTTCTGCATCAACATCGAAGCATAATTAAATTTATCCACTCAATTTCTATTGAGAATTCATACATTGTTTAAAATAATCAACCGAGTACATTTGTTTTCACTACTTCACAATTAGCAAGTACAGTAATTCACACAGTAGCACTAGAATTTCTATCACCTTGTCATCTTTCCTAGCAACCTAAACAACTAAGCCACTTATTTTCAAGATCGTTAATCACTTCAAGGGACACTCTTTCATGATACAATCACAATTTCATAAATTTTATAAGACAGTTAGCATCAAAACTCATAAAAATGTGATGATATTTGCACATAACAAACATGATGATCCATTTTTATCACTAACATTCAATAATGAATATATGAATTTATACCAACACAAGGTTCAGGAGCATACATGTTCCAATGCTCTAGGTATAACATAATAATCTCATCTAACTATATAATCCATAATCCATATTCCATATCTCACTCAATGGCTTGATGGTATTGGGCCATACAACATATAGTTGGACCTTCCATACAAGACCACATGACTAGTATCCCTTATTTGCGTAAGGTGTTTAGCCCCCAAGGGAGAGTCACTACTCTTAGGTAGGTAGTGGGTCCTAGCCACATAACAACCTCATATACCCCATACTCAAGGGTTCCCTACATCTTCATCCTCGTATAGACTCACTGAGTTCATCTCATACCTCCTTGGAGAGGAATCACATTACAACACAATAATAGCACTCAAAAAGAATAAGGATAACTAGCTTAGCCACCAAAGCTCATAAATAAGAGAAAGTAAATCATCAATTCCAACAATAAGGTAAGAAAAATCCATGGAATTTGCAACAATAAATCAAATATATTCATAAGATTTACGTGCAATAAATCTCAAAATTTTGGCTAAACCGTCACAAACAACATAAAAAAATTGTCGATCCACACAAGAAAAGACAAAAATCATCATAAGTCACACATTACATCACTGTGTGACAACATATAGCCACCCAAGAAGGAAGGAGGGAATAATCGTCTAGCCATCGCAATAGCCCTACATGTGGTGTGGAATGGGAACGCTAACCACATGACATGGAGTGTACACCTTGGCTACACCCCGCATTAGGTGGTACAGAATGAGAACACCACACACCCAACATGATCATACACCAAGCGAAAAAGGCATATAATAATCGTATGTCACATGACAATGTACTTCACAGAGAAAGTACGCGCAGGTCACACTCTACATAGAAATTTCTCTCACATAGGTTATCGTCGTAGCCAAAGGTATACGTGGCTAGGGTCCTCCCATATGCCTATTGAAACATGAACAACCAAGAAAACATGGGTGTCCCTCTACAAGCATGCAAACATCTACCTATCACTCTACAACAAGTATCTCTACATATACATAATGTACACCTTCATGTATTTATGTATGTGACATCGTGTCCCCGAGCTCCTCTTGCTACCATCACCAACATGACATCATCACTCACACTGTGTAAAAATATCACTAGGTGTCACATCATATATAATGCATCATGTTTGAAATGTGTAGATACAAAATCTATTACAACATGGGAAAAAATATCCCTCCTCATGTTACATCACAAAAGTATGTATATATGCATAAATCATCAGTGATAATAAATGTGCTTAGATAATTGCACATCAAATTGGTGCAGAAGCACACCTAGGCTAACCTCCATGTTTTTATCATTTTGGCTTGTACTTGACATTGGCCAAGTCAAGATAGTTAGGTTGTTTTTGGACCTTAGAAGGTCATTTCCATGTGGGCTAGGTGAGTTAGTCATTAGGACTAAGGTCACAACAATAGCCATTGTTAGTAGTTTTTCACTTTCCTAGGCTTAGTTGCTAAATGTGGGATTAGAGTCTTGAATGTGTCTTAATCACTTAAATGTGGACATAGAGATGCTTTGAGGCCTTCAATGATTTTGGATCCTCGAAATGGAGAGGTTAGAGGTCCTAAAATATAGGGAGAAGGCATAATAAAGATTCCAAAAGTTGCTAAATTGTTGTCATGACAACATTTGCAATAATTGCAAATGTTGCATGCAACATGGTTACCTTGGATTCTCCTTAAAACTAGGAGTGGGGAATCAACCAACAAGGCCTAGAATGATGGAAGAAGGCATCTGAGAGAGAGAGAGAGAGAGAGAGAGAGAGAGAGAGAGAGAGAGAGAGAGAGAGAGAGAGAGACTGGAATCTCATCAGGGAGTCATTCATTGTAACAAGTTTGGAGTGAGCAATACAGGGTGCAATTCTGGTTTTCTGAGAATCCCGAGCATTTTGTTATGACAGTCATATGTAATAGATTGAAATATTGAAATGAATGGTTTTTTTGTGTTCCTAGGATAGTTTGAAGCATCTTTCATTCATTAAGCTAGTTGTTTAGAGGTAGTATACATTCTTAGTTAAATTTTTTTGTGTTTAGTAAATCCACTGGTCCTGTCCTGACCAGTCAGTCAAGTCATGGCTCCCCCATGAAATCTAACCATGGGAAACACCTAAGGGTAGATGGAAATTTTAGGGGATTCAGTAGTGTACATATGTGTAGAGTTAGGAGTTAGGGAAAGTCGATTTTCTATTTTTAATTCCAAGCCCTAAGCGAGCATGCAGTATTTGGTTAGTGGTTTGGAGGTGAAATAGTGAGCATTCTTATGCAGGGTAGTGAAGTATTATATAGTCTAAGTGAAGTTTCAGTTAGGGCATAGTCATATATTGACATGCTAGGAGGTTCAAGTTTGTATCAATCCAATTGGTTAAGTTTTGAGCAAGTTTTTCTTTGTGTTGCAGACTGTCGTAGAAATTAGGCCTATTAGCCCTATTGATCCTAGTTCGTAGGAACCCTATGTACAAAGGACTTTTGAAACTAAAACCTTAAAAATATCTTGTAAAGTGATAGAGGATATCTGAATGTGTGACTGGTTTTTCAACTTCTTTAGGAAAGTTTTAAAAGAAGTGGTAAAAATACACTGTGAAAGGCTACAAGGAATAGGCCTCAATTAGGATTCCAAGTGATTGAATCCTTGAACCCGGTGAAGACCAAGTTGAAGATCCTAGTAAATGGTTTCAAATGAAAAGGAGATGGAGATTTACAAGTGGACGGATATCCCTGCAATGAATCATGAATGTTAGAGTGGAATTGGCACTTAGATCCTTCTAAGTGTAGTGGGAAAAGTGAATATTTGAACTAACAAAAGGTGTTAGTCTTTCAAGGTGAAGCACATGAGTGGAGAACTCTTAGAGAAGAGTTGGAATTGGACTTAGTTAAACATCTAATCCAATTAGGACCTAGAGGAGATTAGGTTCCTAGAAGAGACAAGCTGAGGTCTCTTAGGTGAAGTGCTAGCAAGCCTTAGAACACTTACATCATATTGGTATCAGAGCCAGGTTTAAGATCAGGCTTGTGGTGGATGTTTTATCCTACTAAATCAGTTGGAGATATTACACCATTTGTATCAGTATAAGACAAAGCCATGGTGACTAATGCTGAGTTAGCCAAAAAGGTGGCTGAGCAAGAAGAAGACAACAAGTTGTTAAGAGAAAGGTTGTCTCAAATGTAGAAACTCTTGGAAGAAGTCCAAGACAAAGCTGAGAAGATGAAAGATAAGATAGATCGGAAAGAAGAAGAAGAAGCAAGGGAAAATGGAGTGGATGTAGAAGAGGAATTTCCAACCCCTGACCCTATTAGTGATCAAGAACCCCTCTTAAAGGCATTGAAGGCCTTAAGTGGCAAAGCTTTAGAGGGTGTACCACTTTTTAGTGCACAAATGGATCCAGATTCAGTTGTGGATTGGATTGATACTATAGAGAACCATTTCAAATGTGATGGTATCATAGAGGCCCAAAAATTGAGTGTGGCCAATTCAAGGTTGAGGGGATCATCTCTCACATGGTGGAAGTTTGTTCAAACTGAGAGGGAGAAAGAAGGAAAGAGTCCTATAGTCTCATGGAAGGGAATGATGACTAAAGTCAAGAAAACTTACTTACTTGATGATAATGAAGTTCAGCTAAATAGGAGAAGAAACAATCTTAGACAAAAAGATTTGGATGTCCAAGCATACACCGAAGAGTTCCAAAAGTTGTGCTTAACATCACAAGTGGTGGAAGATGAAAGCATCAAGCTAGCTAGATACTTGAATGGACTCAAGTGGTCTATCCAAGAAGACATGAGTCTTGTGAGCTTCAAAACCATTCACCAATGTTATCAAATAGCCTTTAAGATAGAGGAGAAATGCAAAAGAAAGCAAGAGAAAACCTCCAAAGGAAGAGGTAGAGGAAGGGATAATAGAGGAACAAGAGGTGGCTATGGTGGAAGAAGTTTAGAGTCAAGGACACAAGGAGAAGTCAAGTACACTAAGCAACAAGAGGGAAGTTCTAGTAGAGATGGAAGAAGAAGGAACTCAAGTTTCAAAGGTAGGAGTGGTGGAAAAGGAAGAGGCAATTACTTTTCCAGTATGAAATGTTACCATTGCAACCAAATGGGACACCCTGCCTATAGGTGTCTAGAGAAGGGTAGTACTTCTCAAGGAGGTAACAAGAGAACTAATTTAGTTCATGAAGAGACAAATGCAGTAGAGACACACTCTGAGGTACCACTGAATTCCAAAGGAGGTGAGAACCTCATGATGAGGAGAACATTAATGAAGGAACCAGTCAAGGAGGAGCCAAGCCAAAGGAGGTCTCTATTCAGAATCAAATGTAAGGTGATGGGAAAAGTATGTAGAGTCATTGTAGACTTAGGGTCTACTAACAACATTGTGTCAGAGGAAGTAGTCAACAAGTTAGGCATGACAAGGATACCTCATACCCATCCTTACAAGGTCACATGGCTCAATAAGGGACAAAATGTCTTAGTCAACGAGCAAGCATGGGTAGAGTTCTCTATAGGGAGATATAAGGACAAGGTTCTATGTGATGTACTACCCATGGATGCATGCCATTTTCTCCTAGGAAGGCCATGGAAATTTGACCACCAAGCTATCCATGATGGAGTGAAGAACTCCTATACATTCAAGAAAGATAAAGTAACTTACAAGATCCAATCATTGTTAGAAGATGTAGATGTGAAGACAGTGGGTCCTAATGTGCTTATGTTGGGTGTGAAGGAATTCATAGAAGCCATGGAAGAAGGAGAAAGAGTTGGCTATGCATTGGTGCAAAGACCAAGAGAAAATAATGAAGAAAAAGGAGACAAGAAATCAGAGATACCTGAGGAGATACAAAGTATGTTGCAGACTTACGCAGGCCTAATAAGTGATGGAAAACCATCAAAATTACCCCCTACATGATCCATAAGTCATAGGATAGACTTCATACCCAGAGCTACCTTACCTAGTAAGGCAGCCTACAAGATGACACCTCAACAAAATGAGGAAATTGCTAAGAAAATAGAAGAACTCCTTAACCAAGGCCGTATCAATAAAAGCATAAGCCCTTGTGCAGTACCTACTGTCCTAGTACCAAAGAAAGGAGGAAAATGGAGACTTTGTACTGAGTCAAGAGCCATAAATAGGATAACCATTAGGTATAGGTTTCCCATACCTAGGATTGAGGATGTAATGGATTGTCTAGGTGAAGCCAAGTATTTTAGTAAGATAGACTTGAAGAGTGGCTATCACCAAATTAGGATACATGAGGGAGATGAATGGAAGACAACATTCAAAACCAATGAAGGATTGTATGAATGGCTTGTCATGCCATTTGGACTATCTAATGCCCCCTCCACATTCATGAGGATCATGAATGAAGTCCTCAAAGACTACATTGGAAAATTTGTAGTATTATATCTTGATGATATACTGATTTATAGTAGGACAAGAGAGGAACATCTTAAACACCTTGAGATTGTCTTCAAGAAGCTGCATGAAGAGAAGTTAATGATTAACTTGGAGAAATGTGAGTTCATCAAAACATAGCTAGTGTACCTTGGGTTTGTTCTCTCTCATGGAAATCTGAAAATGGATAAGAGTAAAGTGGAAGCCATCATGAATTGGCCAAATCCAAGGTCAGCAACAGAGGTAAGAAGTTTTCATGGCCTTGCTCAGTATTATAGGAAGTTTATAAGGCAGTTCAGTGCTATTTTTGCTCCCCTGTTGGACACAATCAAAGGAGGAATGAAGATCAAGTTCATGTGGAATGAACAAGCCACTAAGAGGTCTGAGTTATTGAAAGAAAAGATTGCTACCCAACCTGTCCTAGTATTGCCAAGCTTTGAGAAGCTTTTCACCATTAAGTGCGATGCAAGCAACATAGCTATTGGGGCTGTCCTAAGCCAAGAGGGTAGACCAATATCATTTCATTCAGAGAAGTTGAGTGAATCAAAGAAGAAGTATTCTTATTATGATCTTGATTTGTATGCATTGGTTCAAGCTTTGAGAAAGTGGAGGCACTATTTCCTGCCCAAGCAGTTCATTGTCTATCCAAACAATCAAGCTTTAAGTTTTTTGAATTCTCAAGAGAAGTTGAGTCACAAGCCCATGAAATGGGTGGAATACTTATAAGCTTATACCTTTAATATCAAACACAATAAAGGTGTCCTCAATAAGGTGGCATATGCATTGTCTAGAAGAGCTCTTACCATCCAAGAAATTTAGTTGAAGAGCATGGGAGTAGATCACTTCAAGGATCTATATGTTGAAGATGAGGACTTTGCAGACATTTACAAGGTATGTGAAGAATATGAACCATTTTCATAGTAAGTATGCTAAATACACTTTGGAAAGTAACCCTTTTTTTAAGGGAAATTAGCTATGTGTCCCTAGAGGCTCAATTAGGGAGAATATGATACAAGAAAAGCACAATGGTGCATTAAGTGGTCACTTTGGGATCACTAAGACACAAGAACTAGTTCAAAGGTTCTACTATTGGCCGAGAATGAACCTTGATGTTAAGAGGTATGTGGAGAGTTGTATAGTATGTCAAAGAGCCAAGGGTACTTCTTCAAATTTTGGCCTTTACCAACCACTCTCTATTCCCACTAGGCCTTGGGATTTCTTGAGAATGGATTTTGTAGTTGGGTTACCCAAGACAAGGCAAGGCATGGATAGTGTTTATGTAGTTGTGGATTGGTTTAGTAAGATGGCTCACTTTGTGCCATGCAAGAAAACTCATGATGCCAACCAAATAGCCTCTCTCTTCTTTAAAGAGATAGTAAGAATCCATGGGTTACCTAAGAGCATTGTGTCTAATAGAGACACCAAATTAATGAGTCATTTTTGGAAGACTCTTTGGCAAAGATTAGGCACTAATTTATCCTTTGGGTCTGCCTACCGTCCCTAAACTGATGGTCAGACCAAAGTGGTGAATAGAAGCCTTGGAAAACTTACAACATATTGGTATCATATTGGAAATATACTAAGGTGCTTGACAAAGGAGTACAGAAAGCAATGGGATCAATTGATTGGACAGGCTAAATATGCCTACAATGACACCATCAATAGATCAACTGGGAAGAGTCCCTTTGAGATAGTATATGGGTTGCATCATAGAGGAGTCTATGAGTTGAGAGACTTGAAGGATGGAGTGAAGGAAAGTGGATATGAAGATGAATTTGCTTGTGCAATGCAAGAAATACATGATACAGTCCAGAAAACTTAGAGAGAGAACACCTTGAAACATAAAGCAATGATTGATGAGAGTAGAAGAAAAGTTCAGTTCAATGTAGGTGATGTTGGTACTCATAAATTTGGAACAAATTTGGAGTGACCATGTATAATTTTCAGACAAGCAAAGTCAATACCCTTGAAAATTTTGTGTGAGAAGGCTCAGTTCGAGTGATTGAAAAAGATGCCTAGATGATTTTTATGAGATACAAATTTAGGGGAGGCTTTAATGCCTTTCATTTGATGTATGAAGTGGGTCCCAGCTCCTGATTTCCAATTCTGACATGTTTATGGACTAGTCATTTCGAGGGGGTCACCTAATTCTGCATCTTTGCTAATTGTCAATTTGTTGTCCGGAGCCTACTTTGCTTCTGAGTATCTTACACCCTGTTGAGTTTCATTGTTCATCACTTTGGGAATGTGTTCCATGCATATCAAAGAGCTTATTTTTTAAACCTCAGGTCATTCCAAATCCGTTTGATAAGTTTTCATACTTCCCAAAGTTGGTTGTTCATGAATTGTTTGCATTTTGGTCCTGCCTAGAAATCTGAATAGCCCAGTTTGACACGTTATAACTTTTGACCAATTCACCCAATTGAGAAAATTCCTTTTGTACTGTGTTCCATTGGTCACACACTCTATATTTTCCAGTCTGCAGATCTTTATGAAATCAGATGACAAGTTTTCAAGAACCATTCTGATAGTGATTAAATCTGATTTCCTGTGTTTTCAAGTTCAGAATTGGTAAGTGACCCACTTTCAGCTTTTGAAAGTCTATACCCGGGTGAACATTTTGGATAATTGAAGGTTGACCTGCATTATAGACCTAGGAATGAACTCCTTTGAAGATTCCCAATCCTTGACCAATCTGGTTGATCACTTTTCTTTGCCAATTCCGAACCCGATTTATGCATATTTACTGTGTTAAAATTTAGGAAGTGTTAAAGTGCTATCTTTGCAGATCGGTATCAGTTCAGAAGTTTCTTTTCAGAGGAAGACAACTGAGGGGTCATTTTCTTCATATCACATTCAATCAAGCTCCAGAGGTTGGGTTTCTGGAAGATCTTTTTGATGACCCTATGAGTTCAGCTTCAAAGGCAGTTTGTTCAGTTTGCAGTGCGGAAAAGATGTTTGCAGGAATAGAATAAAAATGGCATTTTCAAAGGTTAATATATTTTGACTTGGTTACATTCATGAGATGCCATTTTGGGGAATGATAGTTTATAGATTAGAGAATGTGCCTGTCAGAGGGCAGGGTCTGATCAAATCATTATGTCAGTTTTCAAAGATAGCCCTAGAGGTCAGTTGCCATTAATGTGTTAAGTTTGCAGAAATGTGAAAAGTTGTTAAATCACCGCCAGTTCAATGCTTCATTATCCTTGTGTGGTGGATCATTTTAAGTGACCGGGGTTGCAAGTAATGGCTACAGACAAGGGACTCTATGTGCAACCTCAATTATTGATGATCTTATTGCAATTGTCAATCTTGGATCTAGTCCAATTCACGGGTTTCTCTGTTTGGGATATTCGTTATCAAGGAACGTCAATATATATGTAGATCAATAACGAATCAAAGTGCAAATTGACATTGATCAGTGCTCCTCCCAACTTAATTGTCTTGCTTTTTAAAAGCCAAGTGACCATTATTATTACATAGTAATCATAGCACGTATGGAGAGTTAATTGATGGTTGGAGATTTTAAAACACTCAATACAAACTACCTTGCTATCCACCATTGTCAGATGTCTGCACTAGATACAAGGAGGATGTATTATGTTTTAAAACATTAAATGTGCAGACAGCAAGGGAATGTTCCATGCCAGATTTGGGGGGCATTTTGATTAAGATACATTGCAAACATTAGGAGACTAAGTGCCACGCAGCAGAGGGAGTTTTTTTTCTGTTTTTCCAACATGCCAAACAGCAAACACCATGAGGTATTAGCGCAGGTAGTATTTGATGGTGTTTGCAGATTTTAAAACATCCAATTTAAAGATCACCTTGCAATCCAACATTGTATACTATCTACGCTGCTTTTGAAGTAAAACTCACGCCAATGAAGAGAAAGCACATACTATTTTTGGGGAGCTAATATCAATTCATGCCTTTTCCAATGTCAGCGTAGCATCAATAAAAAATGTGAGTTTTTGGAGTAGACTAATGCATTGTTTAATGCGCAGATAGGGAGTTTATTCATAAAAAATTTTAACTTTAAATTGATAAATGTATTATGTCCTACATTGGGAAGTTTGCGCAAGTATTAGGAGGGGATTTTGGTTTTAAATGTTTCATCTTTGTTAAGGCAGCTACAAGTTAAACCCAGCAGGCTGCGCAGGCATTGGAGGTGTTTGCTATGAGAAATACATTGTAAATGTTAAGTGCATAGACAATTTAATAGACATTGCAAACAGAAATTACCACAGACTGCGATAGTTTTTGTGAAGTGTTTGAAGTTTTTCGAAGAGTTTTGAGGTGAAATCTGCAGATGTTCCTCCATGAGAAGGGGCGCCTTGGCTTGTAAAAAAGTCTCATGGTCTTATTTTTTATGGATTTCATGTCATTAATCAGCAGTTTTGCTCAAAGGTTCCCAGGAAGTTGAAAAACAGTGATTTCAATTTATCCCATATTGCCTATGCAAAGGACTTTTTAGGTATTTATATGCAAAAACGCAAACATTAGAAGTAAGAATGAGAGCCCAGAGGCTCTTGGCAGGCCTTTGAGGGCTGGGGGTCAAATTTGAGAAGCCATACACAGTATTTTAACACAAAATCCGAAAATGCTTATAAATCATGAAAGGATATATCCCACATTCATCCGACGAAAGAAAAATGAAGACTTTATATGCAAAAGTAAGAACTAATGAATTTGAAGTTGAAAGAGAAGGCTATTTGCGTGCGCGCCCTCATCTGATCGCCTCAGTTTCCGTGCCCAAAAATGCAAGAGAGGAAATTTTGATGAAAATGAACAATGCTCATGGTCGCGATGTCGCCGGATATGCATCGCTAGAAGCCCCAGTCGCCCAGTCGGGAGTAAAACTGAAGGTAACTACCGAAGCTCAGAGACCTGGTGACTGATCGCTAGCATTCAGTCACCAGATGACAAAGTTGACCGCCAAGATTCGGTGACTAACCGCTAGCGGTTAGTCGCGAAGTAGCCAGAGGAGAAAGGAAGCTGTCGCGACATAGAAATAGCTGCTGGTCGCCAGGTCGCCAGAAGGAGTTAGTCGTCGGGTGCAGGTCGCTAGGTCACCCAAAAATGAAGGAAGAAGTAAAAATGACTCACGACTTTGATTTTTAAGTTGTCGCATGGTCGTCGGATGGGACTGAGGTTAAAAAAGAGTTAAGCACAGTTTATGACAGCAAATGAGAGCATGCCACTTGTGAATTTCTGGTGATTTCTGGGTAAAATATGCATGAGTCTGAGAATTTCAATGATTTTAAAATATGCACAGGGTTGATCTTAAAAGGAAATTTAATTGATATTCAGATTTTAAAGGGTAAAGTATATACTTGGCAAATTTTTTTATCTCAAATATAAAATATTTTGCATTCCTGGAGATTTTTATGAACATAAAGACAATCAGATTTTAAAATCAGATTCTCAGAGGATTAATGCAAATTTGAGATGGAGGGATGGAATCAGATTTTATTGCAAGTCAGATTTGAAAGAGCTTTCTGGGAGGTTTTGTAATCAGATATTTTATCAGATTTTCAAGGATATTTTGCAGTTGAAATCAGATTGGATGGACTTTTTCAGTGGGAGAATGAAGGAGATTTGCAAAGGGATAAAAGCAGATATTTTCAGACAGATGGACTTGGTTATTAATTGAATATATTAGATATTTTCTCAGACAAGTGGAGTTGAAAAATTGATTAATTCAATCAGATATTTTGAAAAGCAAGGAATGAGTGCAGATCAGATTTGAAAGGAGAGACAGGTGTTGGATAGACATAGTTTTTATGGTTTCTTCTCTTCTATATCTGGCTTTCTTTTCTCAGTTTTAAGGGTTCCTTTCCTCTGCTCTGTTTTGGGATTTTTCCATGCAGGAGTTCAGAACAGGTCCCAATGATGTTGAATATACTGTTGTGATGTAATTTTCTCTTCTTGTCTCAATCTTTTAAGTTTCTTGTCTGGATATGTTGTAACAGAGTTTGTTAATGAAATACAGTGTATTTTCTCCTCTTTCATATTTTCTTGTCTCTTTATACTCT
>MU227830.1:2468815-2482820 GCA_018584345.1 Thuja plicata | reverse complement strand
ATTGCATGATAACCCAGTTTTGAAGGGTCACTGGTTGAGGGGACAGTCAAGGTCCAGATGATTGGGCCATTGGAGGACCCTATTTCTTTATATTAATTTCTATTCAAATTGGATGCATGGATTTCTTGTGAATTATCGGCTGCTATGTACCCTGCAACTGGATCCATAAATTTGCATATACTTCTCTAGGGTTGTAAGCCACTTAGGGATCAAAATAGAGAAACTAAATAAAAATCATTCTTTATCCTATTTCCTTTTAACAAAGTCTCAACTATCAATGATACAATACATTTGGTGCCCTACACTATCAATACAAATGGCATCTAGCTAGAAGCTCACAGGCTGTCCATTTGATAACCACAGTCAACATTTCAAAAAAATGGATATCCTTGAGCACAAGCACCAATAACATCAAATAATGGAGTTAAAGCATGGGCTAGGGAATGACACCAGTAGAATGCGGTTATTTTAGTGACATAAATATACAATGGCATCATTAAACACATATGCCAGTAATATCAGCAAACATGAATCCAAACATTTGAATACAGTGAATCAATATCCTTGAGCACAAGCACTAATAACATCAAATAACAGAGATAAAGCACTGGCTAGGGCATGACACCAATAGAATGCGGTCATTTCAGAGAGAAACTCCCTCAACAATAAAATGAAATGCATTTGAATATGATGCCAGATGCTCAAAAGATGAAGAAATCACATACCTTCTCCCGCGCTCAGTTGTCGCTCCTTTTCTCCCGCTCTCCGATTGAAATGAAAATGATGAGGCTATTTCACTTTTTTTTTTAATGTATACCCTGAATTCATTGGAGTTATGATGGTCAATTCAACACCCATCGGAATACCGACATCATCGGGGCCTATTACAAAAAAAAAACACCAAATTTGTTAGAAAAAGTTACCCGTCAGAAACTTCTGTCAAAATTTGGCACCAAATGTAGTAGTGCGGTCACATCGACAATGGCTAGTTCAACACCCCGAAATCTAACTCATGTCTACTTTAAGTATTCCATAACTTTTGATATGTGCTAATACTTATTGGATGGGTGTAGGGTGGCGATGAATTCCCTGGAGTTTCTAATGTTCTTTTTATATATACCATGTTTTAATGATTTTTTTGGTCTTGCAGGTTGTTGATTGTTGATCAAGATGTCTGAGGTGATCAACCCTCCCAATAGCCCAAAGTTACCTACCACCTCCACTCAAGTAGATACAAAAACCAAGGCCGAAAAGATGTTGGCAAAGCTTCCCTTAACCTCCAAATACTCGAAGGAGGGAACTCTTGTGGGGTCCAAGGTGGACTCCAAAGTCCAAGAAATAATAGATACAAAGCCTAGAATTTGGGCTGAAATGTAGGGCTTGATCTAGGCCATCTACAGACTGAAGGCCGATGGAGATAGTATGGCCACTCATTTGACCGCCTTCAAAATTACAAAAGCTGCAAACTTTCCTTGTTCGGTGCAATCACCGAAATTAATACGACAACTGGAAATACTGTACAATGCACCTACTCGGATAGTTTTTCTCGCCGATCCCCGACCATTACAATATATAGCAAAAATTGTCACCCTAGACACAGTGACTTTTGCCTTAGAGCTACGGATTCTGTAGTTCAAGAGATCCACCATCATCAACTGATCCAAATTGTTGAAGGATTTTGAGGAAGCTGAGATTATCTCCTGAAAATATCTCAATAGTCAGTGGCTGAGGTCCCCGAAGAGGGACCATAAAAGGATGAAGTTGGAAATTCCCTGTGGGGATTTCAAAGAGCCTATTCAGGCGGTCATTATATTCTTATGCAGGATCTTTGGATTTCCCCATGCTCGGGATTTCTCAGCGTGGATGTAGTACTTTCTTTACTACATCGCCACTCGCAGCCAGACCTTCAACTAGGCGGCCATTATAGCCAACCATGTGGACACATAGCTGAAGGGCATCATCCAGAGTTCCAAGTTCTACATGAAATCTTATGTGCTTTAGGCACTAGCCCAACAGAGACTGGCTTTTCCAGGTTTGGGAAAGTTGGTGAACTTGGAAATGGGCTGGGCTAGTTGACCCAATGGGATCATTATCCCCAAGTTTAATGGGAACTTAGTTTCCTAAATTTCTTTCAGGTAAATAATTCTTTTATTTACCATAATATCCTAACACTTACCCAGGACACCGGGTATCGATTATCGTAGGAGGCGACGAACTTGGTCAGCACCTATGGCCACTATTTCATTCAGTTCCAACACCACACCTACATTCAGGTGACCAGCTTCTCCAGGAAGCCCTATCTTCTTCCCTGGTATTGTGGGGACAGAATCATTCTTTTGAAGTTCTGTCGGCAGATGATGGACCTACACGCCTTCTTCACATTGAAGAAGGTCATCAACGTCCCATTCCCATTTTTGTGCAAGAATTATACATGCAGCCTCGCCGTAGCAAGGGAGGCAGATAATGAATTGAAGAGCTTGGGACTAGTGGAATTCAACCATGCCAAAAAGAACTATGATGCTCTAGGAAAGATCGCCACAACACTTCCCCAGGCATCCCCTCTGCATGAAGAAGATATAGAAGTTTTTATGTCAGACTGTCAAGACAGTTTTGATCTTCGGGCCCGTCAACATTCACGGATGTTTAAGGGACTCATTAAGGCACTTGACCTTCGGACCTCTCCAAAGGTTTTTTCAGACGACAGACCGCTAGAGGACCCAGCATACAAAGAGCAAGGGTTAGAAAAGTTGGATCAATTAGGCCACCCAAGAAGAATTGACAATTGAGGGAGTATGCCACCCAATTTTGGAAGCTAGTCATAAGTATTTTTCCCAGGTGTGTCCCAAAAGCACCTGGAAGGGACCAATTGTCCAAAAGATCACTCCATCTTCCATCACCACCAGACCTAGCACAAGCAAGGGGAAAGAAAAATAGGGTACCCTGGCTAATGTACCTCCCTAGGGCCCAACCCCTTTAATGGTACAACTACAACAACAAATGGAATTAACGAGGCTGGCTAGTCAGCAAATAAGCACACAGATATCCTCCAGTCTCCTCATAACTCCAATGGCATCTGCTCGCCCAGTGGGATCCTCGTCATTGGCTATGCAGATAGACTTTCACTGAGGCAGAGTCTACTAGTATATTTGAGACCGGGGTCCCACTGCTAAGAAAGAAGAAGAAAAAGGTGACCCCCACCCCAATTGCAGCCACTAGCCCTAGTATGTATGATATGCCTCCAATTGACATTAGTTCAGATTCATGCAAACTTGAAGAGATCCCTAATATCCCTCCCTCACACGAAGGGTTTGATGACATCTTTGAGACAAATGAGCTCATGAATTTGCATGAGGATATTGGTCACGCAATTGAAGAAATTGTCGCTCAAGATGAAGAGGAGATCCCCGTAGAAAAGGAAGTCCCAGAAGAAGAAGTTGCATCATAACATGAGGCCGGGGATGAAACAAAAAGGATCCTGAGTGGGAGAGGACACTAGTCCAAGGGACCGAAGATACATCAAGGAAACCCATAGATGAGAAGCCGATGGTTGGGGAAACTGGACCTACAAGATCAACCATACCCCCATTCATCATGCTCCAGATGTCTTTGATTACTTCGGGTGATCAAGTGACCTAAAGCACATTTGGTGAGGTGGTAAAGGTAGCTACATTGTTAAATTTTGGCCGGAGACCCCACCCACCTCCACAAGATGTTCCAATGGAGGAAAATGTTCCAGTAGATGAGGTCAATGAAGTCGAAGAACAGTAGCAACAGGATGACCAGGGATTCCTTGATAATGTAAATGTCAGATTGACTGATGCCAGGAGGGATGAGGAAGTCCCCAAAGATACAAGCAATATTGATTCCAGAGAAGAGGTTCCAGATATCACAACAGAGGATGCCAACATGGCATAAAATATGAAGGGCTCTGGAGAGCGAGAACTGGAACAAGATAAAGGAAAAGAACTTGAGGGCACTATACACCCCAGGAATGCACCACCTAATTCTGAAAAGGGTCCAAATGCCTAGGTCTTAATAGAAAAGCCATTCTAGTCACCCCAGTGGCTGGTAGAATCAAGGAAAAGAAAGGCCCCAGTGGTTACATCAGGCATTCCACTCTCCCTTGCTGAAATGATGACCTAGAATGCAGAGGCTCAAAAGCCTAAGAAGGCACAGATAGTTCATACCCTCTGAACTAGTCCAATGAGAAACACAGTTGCAACTATTGTAACACCTTCTCCAGATGTAGATGCAATAGCCATAAGGCTCGAGGATTACAACATCACAGACATGGCACTAGGAGAAGAGACAAGCAGGGTGAACTTGACCTACTAAGGGAGGCCACCAAAGCAGTAGAGGCCCAATATGTCAAACAAGGCTAGAAGTTGAAGGAGGAAAGAGAGACTAATACCAATCTCCTCGCACTTCTGGTAGAACTTGCACAGCCTTTGGCTGAGATCCACTTGGAAACCTCTTCCTCCAGATTGTCGCTTGCGCAAGGCGATGTGGATTCTCTCCGGCCATGAAGAGGAAGGCACAGGATATAGATGGGTGGGCCACCAAGCAGGTATCTTCCATAAGACAATTTCTAGCAGCATCCCTCTCAGATCTTTATTAGATCGACATCCTTATAAGCCAAGAAAATGGCTTCGCTCTTGTATGGGAGTAATATTTAGAGAAGTATGAAAAGTGGAAGGTCGAGTGTTGGTTTATATTTTGTCTACTTTAAATTTGATTTATATAATGACTCTTGAAAATACCCAATGTTGTCTATCATAGAACAAAAAGTAACCACAGACTAGGTTAATGGTAGGAATCTATCAATGACCCCTGAATTGAAAGGTACAATATCCCTTATCTGAAAGATATGCAACAAATTTTTGTCTTTCAAATTTTAGGGGTATGCTCTTAACCGGAGAGTAGAAGAGGTTCAACCAAGTTGCTCAAAGATTCAAACAACTCAGGCAATGAACATGGACTTACTCAATGACATGAAATCTAAAATGCAAACTATTATACAGTGTGGGATGAATGCAAACTAACATCTACCATAAGAGATAAAGAAAGAAAGTGTAACAATGCAATTCCCAGATTACTAAGATTGTGAAACTTCAAAAATACCCAGATTATCTCGATCTCACTCTCTATTAACCCTCCTCCCAAATATTTATGCAAGACCTAAACTATTGAACTAGGATGTGCAATGAAATGAAAATAGAGTACTTATGCTGAAGATAGTAAACATACAATCCACTAAATGAAAAAAACAAAACCTAGTTCATTACTGTTCATTCAACTTCCATTATTAGCATCTTCATTCAAAACATCACACAACTAACTAAGATGAGCAACAAAAATCACTTCAAACTCAGAGTCACACACAGTAGTCCCAGCTATAGGGGTTTGCCCAAAGTAATTTTTTTTGCCGATCTTATTCACTTTACAGAATTTTACATATATAGGTCTTCTCCAAAATGACCCGTTTCAAAAATGATTGCCTCTTTACAATATTTTGACAGGAACATTCTAATAATAAACTTGGTCGGTTACAAAAATTGACAAAGCTGACAATATGCCAAAAATGGCTACAATATACAAAAATTGGGAAGATGAAATAGGTCCACAGATTCTATGTCGTCTTTTGTGTAATGGCTTTTCCTCTGTAAGCCTTCCTCACATCCATTACCTTTCCCAAATCTTGAGCATTCAGAATGATTATATTGTCAGCTTAGATCATCCAAAAATCATGCATCTCTATTAGTTCATCCAACCTGGCAATCTGGGATTGGAGCTTCTCTGATTCCTTTTTTATCAAAGCATCTATCGCGGAGAGGTGACTGATTCTTGACACTTGGAAGTTAGCCAGATCAACAATATCATCTATGAAAGAAAGAAACTTAGCTTTCATTTGCTCTGTATTCACCAACTTGTCACTTCTAAAAACCTGAGATTTTGTGTGCAACACTTTCAAAAACTCAAACAGTTTATCCATCTCCTTTTCTACTAACTTAACCATAGTTTTGAGTTCATTTGCTGATCTGTTTGAGTTCTCAACCACAAACTCCAGAGACTGTCTCCAGTGAAATAATGGCTCCTATCCGGTCTTGAGGATACCATTAGAGATTGCAACACTAGTCTTCATATCAATCACCTCCTGCAAGGTGGCTAACTACTTTGTCAATCCACTGGATGCATTATAGATGGTCTCCTAGTGTTTTGATGTTGTATCCTTCAATTTATCCGCATCAAGTAGAAGGTTCCCCAAATTATTTATGACAATGGGGCCTTGAACCTTCATCGCCTCTATCCATGCTCTACTAATTTGACCAAACTTTCTTTCTTGTTGCAACTTTAGTAGCAAGTTCTTATTCTCCTCTGCATTAGGGTCAAACTAAGCAGATGAAGTAGTGCCCAGAGAAGATTTAATATACTCAACTAGATCCTTATTTTTAGACTTGAGGACTTCCTTGTCTGCTCAGAGTTCTTCTAACCTATCCTTAATCCACTCATTGGTGGTTTTCAAGATATTCACCATTGATTCATGCACTGGCACCCCTAGGTCCACCATTTTAATCTGGAAATCTTGAGCTGAAAGTTCATTAAACTTTCCTTCTTTCTGTGGCTCTACTATTTCCATTAGCATATGCCCAGTCGTGGAATCATGGGAAAGTGCCACCACAGACTTTTTCTTCTTCACCTTCTTTGTCGGTGGCTAAGATGAAGTTGCCTTAAGGATTATGTCCTTTGAATAAATGGCCTCTTCATGTCATTTCTTCTTCTTCTCAACGGTTTCCTCCAACCATGAGTCTGTGGATAGCACCTTAATTGCAGACTGGAGAGCCGTAGGATCAAATAGCTTCCAAGAAATTGGAGGGGTCTACTTGTCTTGTGGTGGAACATGGAAGGAGGCAACCTTAGTCACTAAAAGGGCCAAAGTATTTACCGACTGAGAGGAATCCTGACCATCTATGGGATTTGTGTCATCCAAGGTGATAATTGGACTTGGTGAGGGAGGCTTGGTCACAAGCACCTCTTGTTCTTTCTTCTTTTCCATTTCCTTATCTTCTTCCTTCTCCTCTTCATTTCCAATGTTTGGGAGCGAACCATCTCTGCAAGTCGGAGTGATGGGAACATTCTTTTCTAGGGGCTAGTCACCTCCTTGCCCGATGGATTGTGCTACACCTGCTGAAACTGATGGCACCATAGAAGAAGTGACTGCTAAAGATGATTGGTTAGATCTTGAAGTCATTCCTCCAGATGAACCTACACTAGAATTTCTTTTCCATCACGCTCTGGTCCATTCTACCCATTTGTTAGTTCTCTTGATAATGCCTCTCATGAGAAGCTCCAATGAATCAATCACTGGACTAGTTGGTGGAGAGGAAGAAATGGGCAACACCTTGATCTGGTTGTAGGACAAGGGATGTATGAAGAGTCTATCATCTGCAAGATCAAATACATCAACAACATTATTATACATTGCAATTTCATCCAAAGTTAAACGGGACCACAAATTTTCCCATGTTTGATACTCATTAAAACACTCGGCCCAGAAATCTTTAATATCTAGGACATGTCTATAGGCATGTCTAAGCTTTAGTTGATCTTTAACAAAACCCATAGGATAATATTGAGGCCTAAGAACTTCATAATCAGGAAGCTTGATCTTATCCTGAAAACTCTTTACCAAATTCTAGGCATCAGATTTGGATGCACAGGAATATGGACCAACCACCATGGGGAAGGAAATCTCGGTGATCTTCATAGTTGAACATAGAGTGTTCACTTCCATTATCTATCGGCAAAGCTCTACCAGGACCACCTTATCTTCATGATACCGGGGCAATCTCTTAGGAAATTTGGAGAAGGCTCCTATCCGAAGATAAGAGAAACTCAGGAATTGGATGAAAGAGCATCCATACCTTGAAGTTCCTGACAGATTCTCATTGTGAATGCATTGTTCAAAGTAGTATATTCCTCAAAGCTCTTATGCAATTGAAGATTTGGGTAGAACTCATATATTTTGGTGTTGTTGTCAAAGTTCTGGATTGTTGGTAAGTTGGACCATAGGTACTGAGTCGCTAGAGCATAGATCAAGCAAGAAGACATGTAGAACTATTTGAATCCTTGCCAATAACTCATCCAGGATGCTAGCTTCTCACACAGGATTTCTACCCAATCAATGAACATATTTTCTACATAGACAGCTTGAACAAGAAAGAAATTATGTTCAACAAGATCCAAGATCTCGAGTTTTCCGTCCAATCTGGTCAACAGGGCTAGGATATCAACAATTTACCTCTTTAGGGTTGTTCTGAAGAGGGTCTTCGGCATCTTACTTTTCTTTGATTGAGGGGTCTAGAATCAGGTCTTCTGCATGTCTTCCCTCCTTAGAGACTTCTTTTCATTGAACATAGACATAGAAGAACCGAAGTCAATATTGCAATACACGTCTTTCGCCAGAATGTTGAAAGAAGATTGGATTAGGGATTTATCAATCATTAGAAAAATAGACTAATCTAGGAACATGATTTTCTTTGTTGCTGGGTCATATTTCTCTATACATTCTCTAACGAGCTCAGGAGCTTGAATTGCCATTGGAAACCCCGCAGCTTCTACCAGACCACTGTCCTTAATCTTCTGTGTAATAGGATGAATTTGATGAGAATTCAATCTTCTGTGCAAATCTCCAAGATCAAATAATCTTAGAGATGTGTCAAAAACTTCTTTCAATTCACTTTCAATACCAATTAATCTATCGTAACCAGAAGCTTTAACAGCCATTTACTGAAAAACTGAGAACATGAGTGAAGACAAATGGCTTATTAATCAAAAATGGTGAGAAGCAAATGATGGCAAATGCTTAAGAAATAGCCGCTAAGATCCAAATGTTGGTGCCACATGAATGACATAAAGGTGACCTAATGGATGCAATCATAGGATTAGCATTTAATTTTTTATTATCAACGACTATTTGAATTCCCATTTCAGAGAAAATAACAGCCCCAAAATCCTCAAACCTACACTTAACTTTATGTTCATTTTCCGCTAGCTGAAACAAATCTTTAGTCTTGTAGAAAGAGAGCACATTTTCCTTCTGATGCCAAAATGAATGAACATTAGACCATTTTACCTTGTGCAAAAAAATAATATAAGAGAATACTTTTCTAGTTAGCTTGTTTCCTTTATTTTGGAAAATTATTTTGACGACTTCACCTTTTATCCTTTGTGCATCTAGAAAAATTATTTTCCGTTGGGGGCACTTAGCTTCTTATTTTCTCTTTTCACTTGCATCGGGGTTGCACCTCTGAGACCAAATTCTCTGGAAACTGCATGATCACTGCCACTACTCCGCAACTTGATATCTCTAAGAGTTGAAAACACTTTTTATGAATAAAAGCTTTATCAATCACTTATATAAAACACATGTTTATTTTCCAGAAAAACATATTTAGAATTAAAGATCTGAGGGTGACTACTTCTTATTTGAAGATGCTATGACACCCCTTTCTCGACATACCTAAATCACCTAAACACCAGATGAAGCAGAAAGATTGAAAACCCGCTAGGCTCAAATAGGCAAGGCAAATAATTTATCTGGTAAGTATATTAGGGGAGGGTTTCAAGATGAATGAGAATTAGGTCACCAAAGAACAATTTTACCCCCTAGGGACCCTTAGACTAAAATTTGGCAACACCTGGCTCTGACTGTAGACTTAGACATGCCAATGTCTAAGAAGGGACCCAGTTTCTTTGGTTTCACACAACAAGACCGGCAGGAAAAACAATAGGAAAACTAAACTAAAACTCACGATGGGAAAGGAAACTAAACTAAACTGAGACTAAAAAAGTAGGAAAGAAAGAAAGATAAATGCAAAGAAAACCTACCTACACTAACACTAACCTGTAGGGATTACCTGCTTTCACTTGAGTATTTGGTAAAGCTTCAGATCCTTGCCATTATAGGAGAATGGCAGAATCTCTCCAGAAGGATATGCTAGAATAAAGGAATTATTTTAGTTCACCTGTATAATCTTGAATGGTCCTTTCCAAAGCAAGTTGAACTTATGATGCTTTCCTTTGGACTTGCGCCTTTTATCCCATAGTAGGACCAAGTGACCTTGCATAAAATATCTTGGCCTAGCCTTCTTATCAAAGAATGTTTTCACTCTCCTCTAATGATTAGTGATGTGGTCAACAATATTTTCCCATTCTTCCTCCAACTTGGTCAGATACATGATTGATTTCTCTAGACCATTCTAGAAAACTGTATCTTCAATTACCTGTTGTAGCCTACAAATGGATAACTCTAGCAGAAGTGGGAGACTAGGTTCAATTCTATAAACCAGCTCAAAAGGGGATATCTGAATAGCTCATTTAGGTGTTATCCTATCCACCCATAGAGCTTAGTGCAATTTCTTGTGCCAATTCTTTTGACTCTCTGAAACTAGTTTCTTCATTATGTTAATTAGGTTCTTGTTTCTTGACTTAGCCTGACCATTTCCCTGAG
This sequence comes from Thuja plicata, assembly GCA_018584345.1. Lineage (NCBI taxonomy): Eukaryota > Viridiplantae > Streptophyta > Pinopsida > Cupressales > Cupressaceae > Thuja > Thuja plicata. Next base: position 2,472,310 of record MU227830.1, on the reverse strand, counting down.
GGAAATAATCAGATGAGTGACTAAGATGAATATTGTTGTTGTAGAAGAAAACTGTAATCTCTGATGAAGATAAATATGTGGCATTGTACATCACTAGCTTCAGCGGCACTCCAAACCTTACCGAGATATTCTCTTTGATAAATTCACAGACCACCTCAGATGTAGTTTTCTTGGTAGGCTTAGCCTCAACCCACTTGGAAAAGTAATTTGTGGAAGTTATCACATATAGGTAACCTACAGAAGAGGGAGGATTTATTGGACCAATGAAATCAAGCCCCCATTGTTGAAAGGGACACTCAACTACAACTAGCTTTAATGGGAGAGTAGCCAACAAAGGCTTACTAGAAAACATATGACATTTATCATACTTGGCCACCCAATTGTAGGAATGTTTAAACATATCAGGCCAGTAGTAAAATTGCCTCAATATTTTATATGTGGTGACTATGGATGAGAAGTGTCCACCACATGCCTCATTATGGAATGCCTAGAGAAATCTCTCTTGTTGTGACCTGTCCACACACCTTAAGAAAGTTCTATCTATTGCCCTCTTATATAACTAGTCAACATAAATGACATACTTGGCTGCTTTAGTCTTCAAATCTCTTGTCTATTTGTATGTCAATTCCTCTAGGAAATATCCATAAGTAAAGAAATAGGTGATGTTTGAAAACCAGGGATCAAGAAGACTAACCATTAACACCTTCGGAGAATCCTCATCTTGGGCTATTTATTAATTTTCTGCCATTATTTTAGACAAGTTGTTTCCTCTGACCAGCTTTGTTGGCTTAAGTTCAATATCATACTCCTATACCTTTGCTACCCATGCACCTCTAGTATTACATCCTATTTCTTGTTGTGTCAGAATGCTCTTAACAACATAATCAGTAATATAAATAATAGAATGAGAATGTAATACATAGAATCTAGAATTTGTTAGTGCCCTTACCACCACATATGCATGCTTCTCCATTGGAGAATATCTTAGTTCATGATCCTTGAGCAGAGTGCTCATGAATGCAATAGGCGCTTGAATTCCTTCATTATTCTCTTGCATTAGGATAGCAGACAATGTATGAGCTAATGCGTAACATTATAATATGAACCCCTTGGTATAATATGGATGCACCAACACAGGTGCTCTGGCTATAGCGTGCTTGATTAAATCAAATTCCTTCTTCCCAGAGTCATTCCACTTGAAAATTTGACTACCCTTCATCATATCAATTATGCATTTTATAATCTCAGAAAAGTCAGGAATGAACTGCCTGAGAAAATTTACCTACCCAAAGAATGATCTTGTTCCATATTTGCTTCCTGGCAGGTTCAATTGCTGGATGGCCTTCACATGCTCAGGGTCAATTCAGATTCCTTCATGGGAAAAAATATGACCTAGCAGTCTACCTTCGGTGACACAGAAAACAAACTTCTTGAGATTAAGAGAGATGCCATGCTCTCTGCATCTCTTTAGCACCTTCTCAAGATCTTTCAAATGATCTTCTCTCTTCTTAGAGAAGACTATTAAATCATCCAAGTATATAACTATTATTCTATCCCAGAGGTCTGCAAATGAAGATTTCATTTCCCTCTAAAATGTAGCTCCAGCATTGATAAGTCCGAAGGGCATTCTATTATAAGCAAATGTTCCCCAAGGAGTGGTGAACATTGTCTTATACTTATCTTCCAAGTCCACCTCAATCTGGTTGAAACCCGAGAAACCATCCAACATGGACATCATTTCGGATCTAGGAACTATTTGCAATATGTGATCCATGTTGGGCAAGGTGTAATTATCCTTCAGAGAAGTCTGGTACAAATTTCAAAAATCTACACAAATTCTAATTTTTCTGTTCTTCTTCTGGATGGGCACAATGTTGGCTATCCATGTAGAGTGATAATTTTTTCCTCCAACATATTATGAACTTCCCTAAAAATGGTATCTAAAACCTTAGGATTGTAGTTTCATTACTTCTGCCAAAAAGGGATAGCTTCAGGCTTGAGAGGGATCATGTGCTTGAAGTCTCCATTCCATAAAGTCTTGAGGTCTTCATAGCCCCAAGAAAACACATCCTTATACTGGGAGAGTAGGTTTTTATCCTTTTCTCTCTCCTTTTTTGTGCAACAACTGCCAATATTTATCATCTTAGGTTTATTTTTCAGTGCCTATGTTCATTCCCTCGAAATCCCCTGAGGTACCACCTTTCCTGTCTCTTTCTTTTCTAATATATGCATCATGTCTATCAAAAAAATTTTCAAGGGAGATTAGGTGTCAAGGAATTTTGTTACCTTTTAACTATTCTTCTCTAAGCTCCAATTGCTTCTTGCTGTCTAGAGAGAGATCCTTACAGGTACTAGAACTTCCTTAAAAATATTGATCACTGAACTAGTCTGATCCTTCCATGAAGGATTGTATCTGCTTATCACTGATGAAGACTTGCCAGAAATCCACATTATCTGGTACATTCGGTTTGAAGAGAAATTCAACTTTGTATTGCTTATCTCCTATTTCTAGATGCGGAAGGAGAAGTGAAGCTGAGGTGGCCAACAAATCTTCTCTAGTGTTCTGCTCTCTTGGAATAGCTTGGATTGAAAAGGCATCAAAGTCCTCTATCTCATCCCAGAGTCTATTCCTATAACTCCACAATCTCATATTTTTCACTGCGTACTACGCTCGAACTTGCCTCACTATCAACTCTGTATCACCGAGTGCTTTAAGGATTTTTACCCCTCATTGCTTTGCAGTAGCAATGCCTAGCAACATAGCTTCATATTGTTAATCTCTAAGTTCTGTTTATGATTAGTGCCCAACACATAGTCATTTCATTAGGCAGTTTTAGTTGGCTATCACTGTGGCCGAGATAAAACTATGCAAGGCCGAGCAACATTGCCGAGCAGTTTTTTAGTTTGCTGAGTTACATTGCCGAGCCGAGTAAAAGACAGAGATGTTAAATGCTGAGTAGAGATAGTTAAGTGCCAAGCAGAACAGTTTTTGTATACTTGTCAGGAATGATACAAACTTAAAGGATAAGTGATCCGGCCGACTGGTATAAGATTTTTGGGTTGACTAATGTATGCATTTAATATTCTTATACGAAGTTAGTTATGCATTTAATTTTTTTATCCTATGCATGATTCATTGTAAGCATTAGTTGTAATACAATCATGGTATGGGTATTGGATCTTGATCGTTGATCTAGATCTCACTATCAAATTTGTAAAGATATATTAGATTGCTTCGAAACCCTATTGTGTGTGTGTGCAAGAAGCAGAAGAGTAATTGTTGAAGTGACTGAATTTTGAAGTAAAATGCACAGAGGGTTATTTTGTTCAGAAGCAGAGATCAAGTAGAGCATAACATAGTGAACAATAGAGTAAAGGTATATCAGATTATAAGATCAGAAGAGATACTAAAAAGAGGAGATCCGTCATCAGCATCAGAGTGCATATCGAAGGATCAATACTTGAGACTTTCTAATCATTGTATCAGGTGAAAAT
>MU227830.1:2446056-2468765 GCA_018584345.1 Thuja plicata | reverse complement strand
ACAGAGTGCTTACTTCATTGTAAGTTTAAATCCTTTAACAAGGTAGATTGTAATGATCTGAAGCTTTTAACAGAGCAGACCTTTCACAGGGTAGATTACATTTTGTAATCAAACATTGTAACCTTAAAAGGTACACTTTATTACTGCAGTAGTGGAGACTTTTGTGGGTGTCATCCCCACCCCAGTTTTACCTATTTGGGTTTATGGGTTACCAAATTATTGTGTAATGTGTTATTTATTTCATGGTGTGGATGCTATCTGAGATTACATTAGATTCATTTATGTATGAATGTGAATTAGTTTGTTTTAAGTGTTTATATTTGAAGATCTGATTCACCCCCCCCTCTCAGTATCTTGCTTTCTCATTATTGTATTTCCAAAAATTGGTATCAGAGCTGAGTTCTCTAAAAGGTTATAATCAGCTTGAGAATACAGATCTTGAAATGGAAATCTACAATATGGGTAAAGTCATTGAGAAACAAAATATTGTTGTTCAGCTAGCACTACAACGGCTTGAGTCTGCAAGACAAGAATTAAAGAAGTCCTTGGCTTCAAGGAAAGATCTAGCCAAGAAGATGAATGACACTCATAATTAGGAAGAGGACACTACAAATCTATTTTAGAATGGAGATTCTACTAAGAGCGATGCAGCAATAGCAAATCTACTTGAAAAGAACAGTGCACTATGTGAAGAAGTCAAAAATTTGAAGAAAGAACAACAAGCCCAATCAATAAGAATGTGTGAAGTTGTTGAACAGAAAAAGAAAGCCGAAGATGACAAGGCTATGGTAGAAGAAGATAAGAGAATGCTGACTACCAGACTTGATGAAAGAACACATGATGTACAAACCATGACAGTTAATCAAGTGGACATGGCAAATCAACTACTACTTGTAAATCAAGAGATCAGCAGGAAAGACATGGAGATTGTTAATCTTAGATCTGAGAACAATCAATTGAAAGATGAATTGAGATCTAAGAAAGAACTTAATAACAGAGTAAATAATCCAAATGTAGCTATGAGCTACTTTGAACAACTGGTGGAAGCATCAAGAAGACCTAAAGATTCTTCTAGATTAGGTCACACTGAACAACATACAACCACTAAAGATGGAGAATCATCTAAGACAAGTGAAAGAAAGAATGCAAAGCCAAGAAACAAGAAACCTATTTGTCACCACTGTGGAAAACTAGGTCATACAACAAACATATACCAAAGAAAAAATGGTAAGTCCAATCCTAAAACCAACTTTAATGGTTATTGCTTTAACTGTAATAAGTATGGACACCAGGTATGTGAATGTAAGGCAAAGGCAAGCAAAACACCTAGAATCAATGGTAATTGCTATAATTGTCACAAATTTGGTCATAGAGAACAAGATTGTAGATCTAAAGATAAACAAAAATGGACATCAAAGGTACAAGAGAAATCACCAAGAAAAGGCAATACTCACAATTGGGATTACAATACATGGCATAGTTGTCATTACTGTGGTGAGTACAGACATGTTCCAAAAAATTGCATAAGGACACATTTCAGAGGTAAGTCCAAAAGTTGGATGAATGGAAGCTTAGTTTGTCACAGTTGTCTGAAAATTGGTCATACAAGGAAAGATTGCAAAATGAGAGTACCTACACCTACTGTTGAGCAAATTAAGGAAGAGATGAACAGGACATGGGTTAAGAAGTCTAAACCATGCAGTAGTGAAGCTAATGAAGCTGAGGTCACCCAATCTAATGGATCAGGTGATCACATCATCTCCAACTGAGAGACAGACGTATGTAAGGAACTGTATTTAAAATTCTTATCTTACATCAGTTCCTAACATGAAATGTACAAAAAGTCCATATTTGCATATGCTAAGATGCACCAGGACATATTTGAAGACAAAATGCCGAGATGAGAAAATTGCACTAAAGGTGTCAAGCATCTATCATGGACACTAAAGTCGAGTTCTTTAGTGAGTGTCGAGTTTTGTTGGCTGAGTAAAATTCTGTGAAAGCCGAGTGTAGTAAGTCAAGTGGGATGCAAGCTATGTTAAGGCCAAGGACAGCTGGCCTGCACTAACTCAATGGGTAGAACATTCAATTCTCACCTACCCTTACCCTTTCGTAGCTTAAAAAGGGATGAACAGTTGACACTTCATTTTTACCTTGCAATTTTACTATTTACAGAATTGATCTTAACAGAGCTAGGAACAAAGATTTAATCAATGTGCTGACGAAAATCTTGAAGTGAATAGTGAACAATGAACAAAGAATAGTGCGAAGCATCACTTTCTGAGGTATTCTGTTTTCCATCCTTCAAACCCTAAATTTTAGAATTATGGCTGCAAGTTCTTCCGCACCAGCTAAGAACATGGTGGTAGAACAAGAACAAATTCAGTTAATTCAGAGTGATGAATGTGAACCTCTCAACTTTGGAGCCATTCCTGAAAGTGCAATATAGAGTCATTTGATAGGATCCCTCTCATCCATTCCTCCCAAGGTACTTATGATTCATGATGTTTGATCATGCTATATGGTTAAAATTGGAGAAGTAGGAGATAATGAATTAAGGAAATCCTACAGTAAACTGTGTGATAGCAGAGTTTTGAAGGAAGAATTCAAACATTTAGCCAAAAAAGGGTTAACTCATGCCCTAGATTTTCCCCAAGGTTTTAAAGATGAATGGATCAAGGTTATCCTTAGCCGAGTTCATGACATGAGCATGTGGCTAGACAATGGACCAGTCAAGATCACCAAGGGTATGATTCATCAAGTTACTGGATATCCTGTAGTGAATGGAAAGTGGACCATGAGGGATAACAACAAAGAGGAAATTACATTGAACACTGGAGTAGTATGGAATAACAGAGGTATGACTATCTCTACAATTACTGACCTAGAACTTGATTTTGGAGTAAGGGTAATTGCACACAAGTTCTATCAGTCCAACAAATTGGATAGTGTTCCCTATACAGCAATTGACCAGGCATGGAAAATTGTGAAGAATAATCACACATATGATCTTGACGATCTATAACAGACACAGTTAGCCAAGAACCTTGCATCAATCAGAAAGGCTAAGAGCTCATCGTGTAAGTTTGGTTCTTTACTAGTTTGTATATTCTTCTACATTCAGGATACATTTCCTACTCTAGGAAATATTGTTTGGAAAAAGGATAGGCCCATTACAGTTCAGATCAGTGAATGTATAAAGAATCTAGGGAGCAATTTCAATTGCATTATGGGTAGCTATTTTGTAGAATTCAAGAAAATAATGAGATTAAGGACTAGGATTCCTAAGTCACTAGTGGAGAAACACTATGAGGAAATATGTTTTCTAGTTGACATAGATAACACTTATATTAAGGCAGTAACTCCTAGAATAACATGTTTGGAGCCATTTCCATATGAGATCAATGTTGATGAAGCATCAGCCACCATCATTGCACTCCTAGCCAAGGAAATTGACACCACTGCAGAGAGATTTGGAAACTATGATGAAGCTAAGGCTAAGATCTCTAGAAGATTGAATGAAGGAACTATGGAGAGGAAAAGAAAGAATATAGTGAAAAAACTGAAGAAAATGGTTGGCTTGGGTAGTGATGAAGAACCTAAGGATGCACCTCTGGGTCTGTCCACTGGACAAGGTGAGGATATTTCTATTGAGGAGGAAGTCAGTGCATCAGAAGAAGTTACACAGAAGGCTAAGGGAAAGAAGCCATCAATTGTTATTGTAACCAAGCCAAGCCGAGCCAAACCTAAGGTTACACTTCTTGTAACTAATCATCCAAGGAAAAGAGAAACTATTGTCACTTCCCCAGTAGAAGTGCAAACAAAAGTGTATGGTAAGAGAAAAGTTGCAGAGAGTACTTCTGGTAAGGAAGCAAAGGTTTCTCCTAAGGCTGTACCGAGTGAGCCAGAAAAGAGATGAAAAAGGAAATTAAATTTGAGACCAGATAGTGATGAGGAGTTGACAAAAACTAATGAACCCTCCGACATATCTACAACTCAATTCAAGAAACTAGCAAACATTGATGAGGTATGTGATACTTTAAGGAATTCAGCAAGGTTAGCAACATTCAAGTTCATCAAATATGACAAGTTGAAACTAGAAGATAGGGACAAAGTCCAGGAAGTACTCTTGGACATGATGAGCACCTTCAAATTGACTCCTACAGAGATAGGAAATCATGTGCCTGATGAACTATATGACTTTTTGTCAAGAAAATGAGAATTTGTACTTGCCACTAAGAGATAGATCCAAGAAGGAACATTAGCCAAAATAATTTCTGACTTAACCTCAAAACAAAGAGCCAAATTTATTGAGGAGTACAAGAATAGGTTTGTTCCCAAACTCAGAGGATATGTTGTTTTGAAGAATGATATAGAATGTTTAGTACAACAGAGTACATGGATCTGGAAAGAGATTTTTGGACTGATCATTCCAAAAGATAAGAAATCTGGTGAAGGGACATCCGAGCCAAAGGAACAAGAAGCTGAAGAAAAGACTACCCCTGAACCATAGATAGTCAAAGATAAAATTGCCACTGAACAGGACAAGACTAAGGATGCATTAGATGCAACAAAAACTAATGATCTAACTGCAGACAGTCCTATGGATTATATAGTTTATGATTCAAGCAATTTGAATGCCGAGGAACAAGAGGTAACTTCACAAGATCTACCTATTTTAGAAGTTCTGAAGATAGTTTTAGATAGTGGAGTTGTAACAATAGAAGTTATTGATAAGCCTAAAGAAGAAGAGGCTGCACAAGTGTTGGTTGAGTTACCACACTCTGAATCATCCACTCCCATAGGTCCTAAAACTGGTGGTATGTCAAACCCATAGACTGTATTAATAGAATTAAAGGAGGCATTGGATACTGAAAGTGTCAAAGGGAAAGACATTATGCTGCTGAGCATAAATTCTCCAGAAATGAAGAAGAAGAAGATCTTGAAGAAGAAGTCATAGATTTTAGATGTAACATTAGATGAAGTCATTGTGATTCCACAATGGGATCCTAGTGAGTTATCTTTTGAACAAATTGGGACTCTTCAAGTGTTTCTTAAAAGGAAGAAAAGACAGGAAGAGATGAAGATAGAACAAAAGAAAAAGCAGGTGTTGCATGACATCAAAGACATATTTACAAAAGATTTTGACTTAGAGGATGAAACACCTCAAGCTCCAATCATAGATCAACTAGTCACCATTGTACAAAAAGTAACAGATGAGGACATTGACAGTAATGAGAAGCTTCTGCAATGGTATAGGAGAAGATTTGAGAGAAAATTTCTAGAGAAGATCTCAGAAGAGATAGCAACAAAATAGGTTGAACTTTTTGTTCTTGTAGAAACCTTAGAGAAAGTTACAACCAATGTTTATTCTTTGTATAGGAAATTATGTGATGTTGAATTTTTCACAAAGGATAATTTACAGCTTGTTGAGAAGCTACAGTTAGATTTGAGATCAACTGGTAATACTTCAGGTAAAGATACTACCTCCAGTTCTTTATATTTTAATAATTTGATAAATGCACAAAGGAGAATAGCTGAGCTTATGGCTGAAGATGGTCGCATAAGGGCCAAGTTGATAACTATACAGACAAGCTTGTTACCTCATTTGGAGGTAATACAGAAGGAACTTTCCAAAGCCAAAGATTTATCACAGAGCAGTGCAAATCTATCGACTGCAGAGAGTTTAGTGAGTCTAGCTACCGAGCTAGAAATCAAATTGGAAGTTATAAAGGTTGCAAAGGATAGCTGGGATACAACATTTGAATCCAGGCTGTAGCTTCATAATAATTTTTGGATAAGTATAACTTAACCCCACCAGTAATTAGTGACAAAAACAAGGGGGAAGTTAGTAAGGAAGTTAGTACTACTGAAGGAGGAAGCTAGTATAGAAGTTAGTAAGGATTTATGAAAGGATACATTAGCACAAAAAAGGTAAACTTGTATATAATTTTTGAAGGCATTGTACAATTTTTGTGTAAGTATACTCCTAGGGGGAGTACTTAGCGTACTTAGGCAATATTTTGTTGAAATGAACAGAAGTAATGATAAGTGTTTTTGTCACTAATATCAAAGGGTAAGATTGTTAATCTCTAAGTTCTATTGATGATTAGTGCCCAACACTTAGTCATTTCATTAGGCAATTTTAGTTGACTATCACTGTGGCCAAGCTAAAACTATGCAAGGCCGAGCAACATTGCCGAGAAGTTTTTCAGTTTGCCGAGTTACATTGCCGAGCCGAGTAAAGGACAGAGATGTTAAATCCCGAGTAGAGACAGTCAAATTCCAAGCAAAATATTTTTTTTATACTTGTCAGGAATGATACAAACTTAAAGGATAAGTGATCCAACCGATTGGTATAAGCTTTTTGGGCTGACTAATGTATGCATTTAATATTCTTATACGAAGTTAGTTATAAATTTAATTGTTTTATCCTATGCATGATTCATTGTAAGCATTAATTGTAATACCACAATGGTATGGGTATTGGATCTTTATCATTGATCTAGATCTCACTGTCAAATCTGTATAGATATATTAGATTACTTTGAAACCCTATTTTGTGTGTATGCAAGAAGTAGAAGAGTAATTGTTGAAGTGACTGCATTTTGAAGTAAAATGCATAGAGGGTTATTTTGTTCAAAAGCAGAGATCAAGTAGAGCATAACACAGTGAATAGTAGAGTAAAGGTATATTAGATTATAAGATCATAAGAGATACTGAAAAAGAGGATATCCATCATCAGCATCAGAGTGCGTATCGAAGGATCGATACTTGAGACTTTCTAATCATTGTATCAGGTGAAAATCTCTTAACAGAGTGGTTTTAGCAAGCCTTTATTTATCTCTTAACAGAGTGTTTACTTCATTGTAAGTTTAAATCCTTTAACAAGGTAGATTGTAATGATCTGAAGCTTTTAACAGAGTAGACCTTTCATAGGGTACATTACATTTTGTAATCAAACATTGTAACCTTAATAGGTACACTTTATTACTGTAGTAGTGGAGACTTTTGTGGGTGTCATCCCCACCCCAGTTTTACCTATTTGGGTTTCTGGGTTACCAAATTATTATGTAATGTGTTATCTATTTCATGGTGTGGATGCTATCTGAGATTACATTAGATTCATTTATGTATGAATGTGAATCAGTTTGTTTTAAGTGCTTATATTTGAAGATCTGATTCACCCCCCCTCTCAGTATCTTGCTTTCCCATTATTGTATTTTCAACACATATTCCATCATGTTATTAGTGTTTTTAAACTAGAATTTATAAGAAAGTTGTATCATGTCTCCTTCCAAGAGAATAAGAACTAGGCCAGCCCCCGATCCTACAGTAGCACAACTATCGTTGAACTCCAAGGTCCAGATATCCCGACTGTTAGTAATTTTTGGCATTTCATCTTGATGATTGAAATCTGAAAACAACATATAGTTTTCGAATTCCATCTCCTGGTGGAAAATTTGTGCCTTAGGGTCATCAAATTTCATTATTGTGAATTTGGCCTTTTCCTTGGGCTCCAGCTTTATCTTCTTAGTACCCACCAGGATTATAGCATGGGACCACTCCTTCTTGATTTCTCCACCTATGTCTCTACAAAATAATCTTGTTAGAAGCATATCGTAGCTGGCCAGAATATCGGGTACCAGGATGGTTATCTTCATCCTCTTTATAGGGTGTGCGGCCAATGCAACTTGTGCATCCTTTACCTAACCTAGGAGTGGAACCTGTGTAGCATCCATTAAATAACATTGGCTAAAGGTTTTGGTAAGGGTCAATCCAAGGGCTTTAGAAATGGAGGTGGGCATGACATTATCAGAGGCTCCGGAGTCAATAATATAGTTTCTTAGTTTATGACCATTAACAAACAGAGAGACATAGAATGGGTCAGGCTTCTAGCCAGGAGTAGTGGTTAATATTGAAGAATCTTCTTCTTGAAAGAGAAAGGGAAGGATGGGTTCTTCATCGTTTAAAGGGCCACTACTAGGGGGTTCATCACTAATAGTAGAATTTAAATTAGGCTACATTATGGAATTAGCATCACTTTTACAGTAATCTACAAGATTTTGAAGTTCAGTAGGATGAGTTTTTAGATATTCTAAGGGAGACACTTGGATTCTGGAATCCTTGCAGTATTGAATTATATCAAATGAAGATAGAGACTAACCATTTTTTAAAGACTTTGAGTGATCCTTCTTCCAAGATGAAGAAGTAGAAGCTCCGGGCGCACAAGCTGAAGGACCAGGTGTAATGTTTCGGGGAGGAAAAGATTTTCCCAAATTTTTGTCTCTCTAACTTATTGTTGCCACTACCATTTGAATTCCATCCATGGTGGCAAAGAAATCACCTCAAACTTTGGAATTAGATTCATACTCCAAAAAGAAATTACCAGAGTCGCCATGGGGAGTAGAATCTTCTTCAATTTCAAGATATTTAATAGTCAGCTCATTTCTTGAAGCTAGTTGTCTATATCTATTCATCTCTGGACAACTATTACCATCATGGTCATCTCTTAGATGAAAAATACACATATTATGCTTTTTAGCTACCTCAATGGCAAGCTTTTGCTGAGCCAGTGGAAACTACAATTGTTTACCTTCATGTTGTTTTCTGGGAATATCCTGGTAAGGCTACTGGAAGGATGGGGTAGACTTTCCATTTTTCCTCTTAAGGGAAATCATCTCATTAGACAATTTCTAAAGCATTGCCTCATTATTTCTAGTTACACCGGAAGTAGAGCTTGTGGAGGCACCACTATACACTTCTCGATTCCATTTCCCAGTAGCTGTGAGGTCATCCTCTAACTCAATTACTAGAGTCTGAGAAGCTTGAATATTGGCCACATGTGCTTGTTTGATTTGGAAACTTATGTTAGGAGGCACTAAACTGATAAAGAATATCTTTTGGTTGTTAGTTGTAGGCTTGCTAGCAGCGGGGATCCTATTATCTAGCTTGTTAAACCTTGCATAAAAATCCCTCATAGGAATACTAGGCTCTTTCTTTATCTGAGTGAGCTGAGTCATAAGTGTATGCTCATCTTCTATACTTTTATAGTGAACTTCAAAGTGGTTCTTCATAGCATTCCAACTAGTTATGCATCTTGTAGGGAGATGTTGAAACCAGTCAGCAACATTTTCTATTAAAGTCTCTACAAAAATTCTTACTACCACATCTTCATGCTGAGGGTTTACAATGCTACATGCAGTGAAGAAGGTTGCAATATGCTCATCAACATATACTTTCTTGTCTCCATTGAACTTGGGAAAGTTCTTTTAGGAAGCTTGAGGTAAGTCGTTATTAGCTCCTAGCTGAAGAGGCCCAATGGAATTACCCCAAGAGATGGCCATTGAAATAGGGATGGTTATTGGCACAGCCTAGAAATTTATATTGGTGGGAGAAACTACTCTGTGAAGAGTGATGGCATTACACAATAACGGGGTAGTATTGTAGACAACAGGAGGTATAGAAGAATGGCTATGAATTTGGGAAATAGGGTGTGGTGGTGGCAAGAGAGCACCATGGATACCTAGAAAGACAGGATCCTAGACATTGGTTATTCCTCTTCTGAGAGGGTCTTCTAATAAAGGGAACTTAGCCTTCTACAATTCTTCAAACATAGAATCTTTATGTCCCTCTCTCCAGGCACTTCGGGTATACTTAGGATCCAGAGCTACCAAACCCGATTACTGTAGCTACGCATCTCTGAATATTATTTCATGTAAGACTCCCTCTCAATATTCAATGTTGGCCTCTTCTCTTTCTTGCACAAAGTTGATTCTTCTATATTGGTCAAGGGATTTTCAGCTTTTCCAGACAAGGATATTCAACTGGTTTATAATGTCATCTTTCTCGTCTTGGATGCGAAGGTTATGTTTCTCTATGGGACTTGTCCTTTGTGAGGCAACACCATTTCTCCTTAAGAGTGATATGCATAATGTAGCATTAGAAATCCCAAATAGATAAGTTCTAAGTCACTTAGTAAAGCCACACATAGACTTACTAAGCAAACTTAGGAAAATTTTGACTTCTCCCCAACAGAGTTGCCAAATAATGTTGGTTTAAAGTTTGTCTACTTTAAATTTTATTTATATAATGACTCTTAAAAATACCCAACGCTAGCTATCATAGAAAAAACAGTAACCACAAACCGGGTCAATGGTAGGAATCTATCAATGACCCCTGAATTGAAAGGTACAATATCCCTTATGTGAAAGATATGTAATAAATTTTGTATTTCATTTTTTAGGGGTATGCTCTTAACCAAAGAGAAGAAGAGGTTCAACCAAGTTGATCAAAGCTTCAAACAACCTAGGCAATGAACTGAGACTTACTCAATGACATGCAATCTAAAATGCAAACTATTATGCAATGCAGGAAGAATGCAAACTACCATCTACCAACAGAGATAAAGAAAGAAAGTGTAACAATGCAATTCCCGGATTGCTAAGATTGTGAAACTTTGACAATACCTAGATTATCTCGATATCACTCTCTATTAACCCTCTTCCCAAATCTTTATGCAAGACCTAAACTATTGAACTAGGATGTGCAATGAAATGAAAACACAGTATTTATGTTGAAGATAGTAAACATACATTCCACTGAATGAAAATAACAAAACCCGGTTCATTACTGTTCATTCAACTTCTAGTATTAGCATCTTCATTCAAAACATCACACAACTAACTAAGATGAACAACAAAAGTCACTTCAAACTCAAAGTCGCACACAATAGTCCTAGCTACAGGGGTTTTCCCAAAGTAATTTTTTTTTGCTGATCTTATTTACTTTATAGAAATTTACATATATAGGTCTTCTCCAAAATGACCCATTTCAAAAATGATTGCCTCTTTATAATATTCTGAGAGGAACATTCTAATAGTAAACCTAGTTGGTTACAAAAATTGACAAAGTTGACAAAATGCCAAAAATGGCTACAATATACTAAAATTGGAAAGACAACACAAGTCAACAAATTCTATGTCTCCTCTGTGTAAAAGATTTCCCTCTATAAGCCTTCATTGCATCCATTACTTTGCCCAAATCCTAAGCATTTGGAATGATTATATTATCAGCTCACATCATCCAAAAATCATACATCTTTGTCAATTCATGCAACCTGGCAATTCAGGATTAGAGCTTCTCCGAATCCTTTTTGATCACAACATCTATCATAGAGAGCTCACTCATTCTTGACACTTGGAAGTTAGCTAGATCCACAATCTCATCTATGAAAGAAAGAAACTTAGCTTTCATTCACTTTGTATTCACCAACTTGTCACTTTTAGAAACTTGAGATTCCGTGTGCAACAATTTCAAAAACTCAAATATTTTATCCATCTCCTTTTGTACTAACTTAACCATAGTTTTGAGTTCATTTACTGATTTGTTTGAGTTCTCAACCACAAACTCCAGAGACTGCCTCCAGTGAAATAATGGCTCCTGTCAAGTCTTGATGACACCATTAGAGATTGCAACACTAGTCTTCATATCAATCACCCCCTGCAAGGTGGCTAAATTCTCTATCAATCTAGAGGATGCATTATAGATGGTCTCCTAGTGTTTTGATGTTGTATCCTTCAATTTTTCCACATCAAGTAGAAGGTTCCCCAAATTATCAATGAAAATGGGGCCTTGAACCTTCATCGCCTCTATCCATGCTCTGACAATTTGACCAAACTATCTTTCTTGCTGCAAATTTAGTAGCAAGTTCTTATTCTCCTCCACATTATGGTCAAATTGAGTAGATGAAGTAGTTCCCAGAGAAGATTTAATATACTCAACTAGCTCCTTATTTTCAAACTTGAGGACTTTCTTGTCTGCACAGAGTTCTTCTAACGTGTCGTCAATCCGCTCATTGGTGGTTTTCAAGATATTCACCATCGAGTCATGCACTGGCACCCCTAGGTCCACCATTTTAATCAGGAAATCTTGAGCTGAAAGTTCATGAAACTTTCCTTCTTTCTGTAGCTCTGCTATTTCCATTAGCATATGCCCAGTCGTGGAATCATGGGAAAGTGCCACCATGGACTTTTTCTTCTTCACCTTCTTTGTCAGTGGCTAAGATGAGATTGCCTTAAGGATTAGGTCCTTTGAATAAATGGCCTCTTCATGTCATTTCTTCTTCTTCTCAATGGTTTCCTCCAACCATGAGTCTATGGATAGCACCTTAATTGCACACTAGAGAGCCGTAGGATCAAATAGCTTCCAGGAGATTGGACGGGTCTACTTTTCTTGTGGTGGAACATGGAAGGAGGCAACCTTAGTCACTAAAAGGGCCATAGTATTTAATAGCTGACTGGAATCCTAACCATCCATGGGATTTGTGTCATCCAAGGTGATAATTGGACTTGGTGAGGGAGGCTTGGTCACAAGCACCTCTTGTTTTTTCTTCTTTTCCTTTTCCTTATCTTCTTCCTTCTCCTCTTCATTTCCAATGTTTTGGAGTGAACCATCTCTGTAGGTCAGAGTGAAGGGAACATTCTTTTCGGGGGTTGGTCACCTCCTTGCCTAGCGAATTGCACTGCACCTGCTAAAACTGATGGCACCACAAAAGAAGTGACTGCTGAAGATGATTGCTTATCTCCTGAAGTCATTTCTTTGGATGAACCTATGCTAGAAGTTCTTTTTCATCATGCTCTGGTCTATTCTACCCATTTTTTGGTTCTCTTGATAATGCCTCTCATGAGAAGCTCCAATGAATCAATCACTAGACCAATTGGTGGAGAGGAAGAAATGGGCAACACCTTGATCTAGTTGTAGGATGAGGGATGCATGAAGAGGCCATCATCTACAAGATCAGATACATCAACAACATTATTATACATTGCAATTTCATCCAAAGTTAAACGGGACCATAATTTAACCTGTGTTTGATACTCATTAAAACACTTAGCCCAGAAATATTCAATATCTAGGACATGTCTATAGGCATGTCCGAGCTTCAGGTGATCTCTAACAAAACCCATAGGATTATATTGAGGCCTAAGAAGTTCATAATCAGGAAGCTTGATCTTATCTTCAAAACTCTTTACCAAATTCTGGGCATCAAATCTGGATGCACAAGAATACAGACCAACCACCATGGGATAGGAAATTCTGGCCATCTTCTTCATAGTTGAACACAGAGTGTTAACTTCTAATATCTTTTAGAAAATCTCTACCAGGACCACCTTATCTTAAGGATACCAGGGAAATCTCTTAGGAAATCTGGAGAAGGATCCTATCTGAAGATAAGAGAAACTTGGGAATTGGATGAAAGAGCATCCATATTGACTGATTGGCGAGATGGCCTCTGGAAAGAATCTTCTATTCTGGCAACCTTGAAGTTCCTGACAGATTCTCATTGTGAATGCATCATTCACAATAGTATATTCCTCAAAGCTCTGATGTAATTTAAAATTTGGGTAGAACTCATATATTTTGGTGTTGTTGTTGAAGTTTTGGATTGTTGGTAAGCCGGCCCACAGGTGCTAAGTCACCAGAGCATAGATCAAGTAAGAAGACATGTAGAACTATTTGAATCCTTGACAAGAACTCATCCAGGATGCTATCTTTTCACACATGATTTCTGCCCAATCAATGAACATATTTTTGGCATAGACAACTTGAACAAGAAAGAAATTATGTTCAACAAGATCCAAGATCTTGAGTTTTCTGTCCAATCTAGTCAACAGGGCCAAAATATCAAAAATTTCCCTCTTTAGGGTTGTTCCCAAGAGGGTCTTTGGCATCTTACTTTTCTTTGATCAAGGGGTCTAGAACCAATTCTTCTGCATGTCTTACCTCCTTAGACTCTTCTTTTCATTGAACATAGATGTAGAAGAACCAAAGTCAATATCGCAATACACGTCTTTCACCAGAATGCTGAAAGTGGATTGGATTAGGGCTTTATCAATCGTTAGTAAAATAGACTGATCTAGGAATAGGATTTTCTTTGTCGCTGGGTCATATTTCTCTATACATTCTCTGATGAGCTCAGGAGCTTGAACTTCCATTGGAAACCCTGTAGCTTCTACCAGACCACTATTCTTAAGCTTCTGTGTAATAGGGTGAACTGGATAAGAATTCAATCTTCTCTACAAATCTCTAAGATCAATGAATCTTAGAGATGTGTCAGAAACTTATTTCAATTCACTTTCAATACCAATTAATCTGTCGTAACCAGAGGCTTTAACAGTCATTTACTAAAAAACTGAGAACATGGTGAAGACAAATGGATTGTTAATAAAAAATGATGAGCAACAAACAATGGCGAATGGTTAAGAAATAGCTACTAAGATCTAGATTTTGGCACCACACGAATGACATTGAGGTGACCTAACGGATGCAATGGCAGGATTAGCATTTAATTTTTGATTATCAACGGCTATTTGAAATTCCTGTTTTGAAGAAAATAACGGCCCCAAAATCTTCAAACCTACACTTAACTTTATGTTCATTTTCCGCTTGCTGAAACAAATCTTTTGTCTTGCAGATAGACAACACACTTTCCTTTCGATGCCAAAATGAATGAACATTAGACCATTTTACCTTGTGCAGAAAAAGAATATAAGAGAATACTTTTCTCGTAAGCCTATTTCCTTTATTTTGGAAAAATATTCCGACGAATTCACCTTTTATCCTTTGCGCATATAGACAACTTGTTTTCTATTAGGGGCACTTAACTTCTTATTTTCTCTTTTCACTTGGATCGGGGTTGCACCTCTGAGACCAAATTCTCCATAAACTGCATGATCTTTGAGAGTTGAAAAACTCTTTTTACAAATAAAATATTTATCAATCACTTATATAAAACACATGTTTATCTTCCAAAAAAACATATTGACAATTACAGATCTGAGGGTGACTACTTCTCATTTGGAAGATGCTATACCACCCCTTTCCCGACATACCTAAATCACCAAAACACCGAATGAAGCAGAAATATTGAAAACCCGCTAGGCTCAAATAGGCAAGGCAAATGATTTATCTGATAAGAATATTAGGGGAGGGTTTCAAGATGAATGAGAAGTAGGTCACCAAAGAACAATTTTACCCCTAGGACCTAAAGACCCTTAGACTAAAATTTGGCAACATCAGGTTAGAAGAAATTTGTAACATCAGAGAAGAAGTCACCATGGAGGCGGGAATTTTGGGAGATGAATCATATGATTCTCTCTAGGCCCTGTACTCTAGACTTGGCCTCAAAATCAAGGTATGCAAGGAATTGGTTAAGGCCTTGAAAGAAAAGGTGACCGTGGCCCAATATCCCTTGGGCCTATTTCAGGCATTTGTGGTTGGAGTATCGCAAGTCGATCCCTTCACCACTAGGACATGCACCCCAGAGGACTACGTCCTCAGTAAGTTTGATGAACAAATGGAATCCTTGTATCTGGTTGCTATAGATTTTGACCAGGGTAGGTTATCAAGATTATCCAAGATGATGATCCAAGCACACGACATCATAAAGATGGTGGATGAGTTCCGGAATGGGGTCAGAGATATTGAGGAAATATTAGAGGTTTTTCGCAGTTGATGGGACAGTATTAAAGATATAGATGAAGAAGGCATAGGTTAGGTGTTGGAGACATTCAAAAATAGTAAGGAATAATAAGGTTCTCTAGAGACCAGATAATTCCATCAACCATGTATTAGTTGTATTCTTTATTCTTTGGGGGCACAAGCTTCCAGATCTCAGAGTTTTGAATCCAATATTTTTGAAATATTTAAAGTGACCTGTGTCCCGGTTCCCAAAGATGACTGGTCACTTTCAAAGAAGTTAATAAGGATTTTAGAGGGTGGGTGAATCTAGCAAGGCATTTCATCTCAACAAGAGGGTTCTAACCGGTGGTCTTCCCAAGGCGCTGCTTCAATGTAATACCTGGCGCATCGGAGACATGGAGTCACTTTTCCATTAATGAGGCATGTAGCCTCGATCCCTGAGGGATCAGATTTCTTCTTTTCTCCTTTTGGCTCTCTTATCGAGGCTAATTCTTCCACTCCTCCTTTCTTGTCTTATTCTTCTGACATGTAACACCTTTTTTGTCTTGAGGTCTCCTGTAGTGTGGTGCAGGTAGTACCGGCCACCGGAAATTGTATTATTGTTTGAGTGTAAAATCAGTTAGGTCAGTTTTAGGTCAAAAGGTTGTGTATAAATAATAAGTCCGACCTCATTCCAAGGGTTAGAAAAATTCATGATTTTGCAGTCCATAACTAATAGAATTTTAGTGTCTCTTAGTTCTTAGTTGCAGAGCTCAATGCTCCTTGGTTTTAGAATCTTTTTGTAGTTAGACGCTCCCTGGAGCAGCGATTATTGTACATACCAGTACTGGCTAGAAATATGTTAATGAAGAAGGAAGGATTCTCTCAATGATGTTGTTAGCATTCTGATCTTGGGATTAATGATCTTTTGTGCTATATGTTCTTTATGTCCCTTGCTCTAATATTTTAAGTATATTAACGACCTTGTTTTCCCTTGCTATTGATTAAATATGAGATGATGGTTCTGTATTTATTTAGTATTTAGTGTATTATGTTACAGTATGGTTGATGTCTTGAATGTTTAGCATAACTATAGGTAGATGGAATACTTCTAACCCTGATCTATCTTTTGAAGTTTATTTGGTAAACTTAATCTGCGCTTGTAGGAAACCCAACTCAACAAAATCTCTAGAGAAGATGAGCCAAGATAACCAGCTATCCCCCTGAACAAAATAGTCACACTCCCAACTAAGCTCATGCACCATCGAGACCTGAATCTTACATGCTTGAAGGCCTGGGGAATCTCATTTCCCCAGACAACCTTTATAGGCAAAGTTGGCCAGTACCACAGTACCCAATGACAACTTACATCTATTGGCGGACCTGGTCACAAAGTCCCATCAACATAAACTGGTGCTAGAAGGAGGGCATGAACTCATCCCCCTCTAAGGATTTAGATTTTACACCACTCAAGGGTTCCCCAAGCCATAGTTTTAGGAGTCATACCTTTAGTAGGATTGGATCATTTTCACCAGCAAGATTTGAAAGAGTCCTTAGATCATCTCCCAATCCCAAAAGGCTTTTTGAACTTGAGCCTCCTACTCGAAAGAAGAGGAACCTGAAAGGTAGGCCAGCTGCCATTGTTTGGGGATATTCTAAATCTTAGAATACCAAAGTTCTCCAGATGACCCTAGGAATTAACACTCAACCTAGTCAAAATCTAACACCCCCAATGACTGCATATTTTGGCAACATGGGGTCCCTAATGGGAACTTTTCTGGGTGTAACCAATGATCTTCCTGTGCACCCAAAAAATATTTGTCCCCGATATGAGAACTTAGGCTCACAAACCATAGAAGAGCATCTACATGCATACAAAGATGCCATGAACTAACACTAGATCTAACATCAAGATGTTGTGACTCGAATGTTCCCTCTATCCCTAGGATAGAGCATGTTGAATTGGTAGCTTAACCTTCCCGCCAACTCCATCAATAGTTGGAAAGACATGGAGGATGCCTTCCTAGCTTCCTTCCGCGTACATGTGGACCAAGCGTGGTCCCATAGCCAGTTCATTTCCACTAGGAAGGAACCAAATGAGCCCCTTGCAACATTCAATCACCAGTTCCAACGCACCTTAAAGTGGTGCACGGGTCCCTTCATCCCATCCATGGATGTAACCATCCAGACCTATCTTAATGCAATGGACCCTTTCGTTGACACTCTCATCTAGAGAGATACCACCCCTAATGACCGGGATACTCTGGAAAATGTTTACAACCTAGCCTTAGAGTTGTCCTGTGGTCTTAGCAAATCTCTTGGTGGGATTTGGTAGAGCATGCCCTTTAACATGATACCCGGTGGAACTTCTTACACTAGGGGATATAACCCTAATCAGGCAATGGGTGCCCCTGTGATGGCCATGAATCCCCCACCACCACTGATAGACTAGTAGGGCCAGTACGTATATCCATCTCAAACACAGACAATACTAGGTCTGGATTTGTTCCCTGGAACCAACCACAACAAACACAATAACCACAGACATAGCCTTCCAGAGTGCCTTTCTTCCAGTTGTCCATGGCTAGAGGATTTCCATCCTGAACTTCGGTACCCGTTGTCACCTTCCCCAGGAACCAACAACAACAACCGTCACATTGTGACATGAACACTCAGCTATCCACCAAGGTTGAATCCCTTCTGTGACTATTGTCCTCACTTACTGTGGACATGGGACAGCTAAAGGTGGGGTCTCTTACACCCCACAACACCAATTCCCAGAGAGGGAATATTTTCTCCAGCCAACGAAATAATAATGTCAGAGGAAGAAATTACAACAACGGGCCCCAACCCCATTAATAGCAATGGAACAACAATGCTAACACTAGAGGTACTCCTCTAAATCAAAACACTAATCAAGGTAACGCTGGACCTTCTCACTTCATGCTAGTCATAGACTTCTATCCCATGACTAACTGGTGTAGATTGTAGGATGCAAGATCTCATAATGAGGTGAACTATGCCACACTGAAGAAATTCATCATGATTTCCCAATTGGATAGACAACAAACTTCTGATCCTACTCCCTCGGAGCCTCCTATACAAGAGCCCCCTCACGGTGCATTTACCTGTGAGACCATCTTCTTTGGAGCAGACATAGAAGACAAAGAGGAACCTGAACTACAGGGGTTCTTTGATGAATCTATATCAGCCTTTGAGGCTAATGCCTTCACCAACCCCTGGACTCCCTAAAACACTCGAATTTAGGCTGGTAAAGGACTAGTTTATACACCCATGCCTCCCAAGGAAACCCCTCCCAAGGACAACTTAACAGATCGTCCCTTCCCATCGAAAGGGTCTAGCTCTAACCAAGCTAAGGATCCGACTGAGGGAAGTCAACAATTCCCTGGTGGGAGGTTTGACATCAAAAAGGTGTTAGAACAAACTACCACCTCCATGAACTTGATGGAGGTTTTGCTAAACTATCCTGAGTAGAGGAAGTCTCTTCTGAAGATCTTGGGAAACTCAGAAACCGTCAGTTGCCCACCCAAGACTGTCACTTTTGAGGATGCCAATGCGGCTGTCTTCCAGGGTAACACTGAGGATCATCCCTTCTTACTAGGTTTGAATATATAAGGGAAGGGCCTTTACAATTTATTGGTAGATTTTGGCACTTCAGGTAACATCATGCCCTTATCAATATTCTAGAAGCTCAGAATGTATCATACTCCATCTAACAGCGCAATAGTCCAATTGGAAAAAACTACTATAAAGATGGTAGGTGAGTTGAAGAATGTCTAGATTTAGCTCATCCAAGACCCCAAGATAGAAAATGTGATTGACATCCAAGTGGTGGAAATCCTAGAGACTTATGGGATGTTACTAAGTCACAATTGGTCCAAGTCCCTAAATGGATATTTCTTGAATGACTTTTCCCACTTGTGGCTCCCCTGGGAGGGAGAATCTAACTAGATTCGAGTTGAAAGTGAGCCCCGAATGAAACAGGCCCTCACTGAAGTAGGGAGGGTAAATGAAATCCTCTTCTTTGAGACTTCCCCTAGGGTGTACAAACCCCTTGAGTTATTAACTTTTGATTTCACCCCCGATGAGGACCCCATAGTTTCTCAGAGAACCCAGGACCTAGACAAAAAATTGAGGGTTGAGGTTAACTCTCAGGGTACTGCAGCGACCCCTGCTACACTCTTGTCTAGCACTTGGTGCTGGGTGCATTATTAGAAACATTCCAAGCTAGAGTGTGAGCCTTGCCTTGCCACTGCTACCTGGTACATCAATGCCCTCCAAAAGAAAGAACACAGCTGATTCTCAGGGACCCAATACTTCTGCTGGCGGTGCCTCTTCGGCGTCGTCTACTTGGGGATCCCAACCAAAAATATCACTAGAGGCAAACCTCACCCATGAACCATCAGCACTAGAGGAAACTCCTCCCAGCCTCCCCAAAAATAATACAAAGACCACTTTCCCTTCTCGGCCCCAGAAAATAAATGATGACTTGTGGACCCTTAAGTTTGACGAGTCCAGATCCAAACAAGGTTGTGGGGCCAGAGTGGAATTGATCAACCCATGAGGGAAATCATTCCTTGCATCTTACAAACTACATTTCAACTATACAAATAACATCATAGAGTATGAGGCTTTTGTCCTTGGGCTCTTATTCACATTAAGAAAAGTGATCACTCGCCTTCAGGCCCTGGGGGATTCAAAGTTGATTGTAAAGCAGGTTTGGAGTCAATACACTTGTCACAACAAAAGGCTAGCTACATACTACAATTGGGCATGGAGCCTTATCAAAGATTTTTATGCCTTTGGCATTGATCTTTTTCCTTAGAGACGAAATTATGTCCCAGATGCCCTTGTTGTTTCTACCAGTACGCTTGAGCCTATGGCTGGCTCTTGACTCTGGAATTTTTCCATTGAGATGGTCTCTACCCCATGCATACTAGACAATGTCATCCATTTTTAGGTCTTTGAGGAGGACCAACATATCTTGGCCTTTATGGCCAATGTTGGTGTCTTTGAGAACCAGATAGTGGAAGAAAGAGATCACGATGATACTAGGCAGGGTGATGAAGATGATGGGATCATAGAGTTACCAACTAATATTATCCCTAAGGGAATGGTAGTGCTAGAACATATCTTTGACTTGGACCCTTGGGGTAGAGAAAAGATATCATCCTCCTCTGAGGGAGGAAAATTTGAGAAAGTGAACATCGGCCAGGCCAGTGAAGAAAAATGGATACACATTGGCAGCTCCTCCTCCCCTGAGGAGAAGGAGAAGATTCTCGCGGTTCTCTGAGAATACATTGATGTAATCATGTGGGGGTATGAAGACTTGAAAACCTATGATACATCCATTATGACTCATACTATCCCACTTAAACCTGACGCTAAGCCCTTTTGACAAAATCAAAGACCGGTAAACCCACTGATAGAACCTCTAATTCATCAAGAGGTCCAGAAATTGTTTTCAGCCTGGATCATCTTTCCAATCTGGCATACTATGTGGGTTTCCAACCTAGTCCCTATGAGGAAGAAAAGAGGTAAGATCTGCCTTTGCATGGATTTTCAAAATTTGAATAAAGCATCTAAAAAGGATAATCACCCTCTCCCCTCGTTGGATGAGGTATTACAAATCATGAATGAATCATAAATGATGTCCTTCTTGGATGGGTACTCTAGGTATAACCAAGTCATGGTTAAGTATGAGGATAGAGATAAAATGATGTTTACCACCAAGTGGGGAATGTTTGCCTACCAGAGAATGCACTTTGGCCTGATCAACGCAGGGGCCACATTTCAAAAGGCTATGGACATTGCGTTCGAGAGCCTTGTAAACTGGTTTATAATCATCTACATGGATGATTTGACCATCTTTTCCTAGGACAGGCATGATCATTCCACCCACCTCACCCAGATTTGTAAGAGATGTTGCTGGTATGGAATATCCCTCAACCCTAAGAAATGTATATTTGGGGTCACTGAAAGGAAGTTTCTCAGACATATTGTCTCTTAGAAGGGTATATCCATTGACCCTGAGAGAGTTGAAGCACTGCTAAACCTACAAATACCCGGTAGCAAGAAGGAAATGAGATCTTTCTTTGGAAAGATCAACTTTGTCTGGTGGTTCATCACTAGATTCACCAAGATCATAAAGCCACTCAATGAAATGATGAAGAAAGATACCAAGATTGAGTGGAGCCTTGAGGCAAAGCAAGCATTCACTCAGATTAAAAAAATGATAGCAGAGGCCGCAGTCTTGGCTAGTCTAGACTATTCCCTCCCCTTTTATATATATTCCTTTGCTTTGCCACATTCTACCATGACAATTTTGACCTAGAAGATCGACAGGGAAGAATGGATGATAGCTTTCATGAGCTCCCCCTTTAAGAATGCCGAAAGTCTGGTATTCACCTTTGGAAAAATAGGCCTTTTCTCTCATCCACACCATGAAGAAATTATGACATTATATTCTCTGGAGCAAAGTGCGTGCTATCATCCTAGACCAGGTAGTAAAATCTTTGCTGATGTAGAGTTAATTGGGTGAAAGGCGGGGGAAATGGATGGCCATCCTCCAAGAGTATGATTTGGAAATGCACCCCATGAAGATAGTCTGAGGCCAGGGACTATGTAGGGTGATGGCAGAAGAGACTCCACACATCAAATGTCAGGCATATACAGTGGAATCCGTCACTTAGGATCCATGGTACATAGACCCGGTGTACTTGTTGTTGAACAACAAATGCCTGGAGGGATTGCCTCCAAACAAACATCATGCCCTATGATTGAAAAGTGCACACTTCAAGATTAAAAAATGCCACACTTTTTCACAGGAACTATGAGGGAGTGTACCTCTGGTGCATTGATAAGGTTCAAGCTGCAAAGATAATAGATGAAGTCCTTTGGTAGTTTGGAACCAGGCATGGCTCAGCTGATGCCACTGCCCATCAGATCCTCTGGGCCAGATACTATTTTTAACACCCCAAAATTGGCATCTTGCAACCTTAACCAATTTTGTTGCATTTGTCATTCTTCTAAATCATCAAAGTCCTATTGTACTAGGCATTTCCGAGTACTGACTCTACTAGACCTGAGTGTCAAATGTAGAAAATCCTAAATCTGTATTAATCATACATCATATTTAATTCTTAAATATCTATTTGGCTAAACAAACCCTATGATCAAATTAATTTAATTAATAAAGTCCTAGCACTTTAATTAAATTAAATTCA
>MU227830.1:2416396-2433428 GCA_018584345.1 Thuja plicata | reverse complement strand
TGTTGATGGATCAATCTTTCATCAACACAAGCCTTAAGGGGCAATTCAACCTTCTCCTCCAAATCAGGCTATTGCTTCTTGCCTTCCCTAATCAATTTTCTCAGGTTATGGTCATATAACCTATTTCTTGGCACCAGGGCTCTTGCTTTATCCTTTTTCTTCTCTTGCCCCTCAACTGAAGGCTGACCTATCTCCATTTTTTTCCTCTTAGTAGCAGGCTCTTCTAAATCATCAGGTTGTGTGGCCACTGTTAAGTCAATAATGTGGCCCTCTGCTCCCTGGAGCTGTGGCATCTCAGCAACATCTTGCTAAGGTTGAACATATCTAGTAGGATAGGCGTAATTACTACCACTACTGCTATCATATTTAGACTCTGAGTGGTCTGGCCCTTGGGCACCTTTCTTATCAAGAATAGTCTCAAGTTGTTCACTAAGCACATGAAAATTATCGAACATGGCCTTTATTTTGTCAAAATATGGGAGATCAGGGTAGAAACCCCCAAAAGCTAACCCATTTCTTTTTATTTGCCTTTCAAGGTTCAACAACTCCTGAATCCTTGTTCTTCTTGTCTTTATCTCATCTTCATCAAGAATGTTCCTTGTTGCATCCTCCTCAATACATTCACAATGGACATTGGTATTGGGGATTGTGGGAGTATACAATTTCCTAACTCCTGCCATGAAGCCTTCAGGGTCAATGTATCTGTAAGCTACTGCCCCCATTTTGCACCCTTCTAACCATTGGCTAACTGCATCAATACCACCTTTACCAATTGTGAAATCAGAAATTCTGAATTGTCTAGGGGTCAAGGTCCCCTTCTTATGTGGTGCAAAGTGCTCATTATCTGTTAATAACAGTTGCCAAATGAATTCCATTGCTGCCACCCTTGCTGGTACATGGTAAGGCAAGATATGAGGGGGACGAATACACCCATATATCCTGATTATGGTATAGTTTTATTCTAAGAAGAAATCACCCCAATTGTGGTCTCCCTCCCATTTATCAGAGTAGTCACATGGCCTTAGCAGTTGCATAACCTTAAATGGGACCCTTGTCCTACTGATGCCTAGAATCTATATTATTGGATACACAATCCAATTGTGGAAAGCACAATAATCACAATCCTTAGATGTATAATTCCAAACCCTCACCCAAAATTGGATAGGATTAGGTCCATCCTGATAAAACCTCTGAGGAGCCAAATTAATCTCATCCATGATCACAAAATTAAAGTATAAGAGTAGATGCACGAGGATGGAATAATGGAAGAACTTGGGTTCCTTTTCCTTAGGGTCTTTCATCTTCTTCTATGTTGCTATGAATCCCTCATGCATCTGATCTATAATATGCTGAATATAATCAC
This sequence comes from Thuja plicata, assembly GCA_018584345.1. Lineage (NCBI taxonomy): Eukaryota > Viridiplantae > Streptophyta > Pinopsida > Cupressales > Cupressaceae > Thuja > Thuja plicata. The sequence goes on along the minus strand of MU227830.1, from coordinate 2,432,065 downwards.
AACTGGTGCTAAAATGTACCTCCTGCAAATTCAACACCATCATCAATATCCCAACATTGATCTTCTCTTCTTCCCCATATATCCCTAGCACTCTACATAGGGCATAGGCAATGTACTTTATGTAGAAGTGCAAGTCCTTGTAATAATAACGGCTTGTCCCAGACATAGGATCCAAATACTTCCTCACCTCCTTAAGCATATGCTTTTGCAACTATCCTCTAGCAATACCAGGCTTCAACTTATATCTTTGTTCCTATTTAGTCATGTCAATTCTAGTGGACATGGTGCTATACAAACCAAAATATTGCATAAATGAATTTCTATTTAGGACGAGCAGGACAGTGCCATCATTCCTCTTAATCATCTTAGACAAGACATCATAATGACTGGCAAGGCCTAAGAACAAATCTACATCTATGTAGACATCAGGAACTATCATTTTAGCTAAACCACAAGCCCAAGGGTTTGATACTGGGATAGGTTTATTAGAATTCTTTAAAAATTAGTTAAAAAGGGAAAAACCTGTTGTTCCCGGAGTATCAGCATCTCTGATATTGCAGTAGTCGTCTTTAAGTAGATTAGCATCTACCCTCCTATTCTAAGTTGATCCTAGCAATAATTTGAGGAATTCATCTGAGAAATTTCATTTTCCCTTTGTCTCTTCATCTTCCTTTTCACTCCTGCCACTGGTTGAAGCTACACTAACTGCTCTGCTCATGTTTGTTGTGCTTGAATCCCCTCTTTTTTTTTTATCGATATTGAAACAAATCTATCTTTCAAGATTCACTTACTCTTTTGTGCACAATTCTCAGGAATTCAATGACTTTTAATCAATGGAAAACTCTACAATTCTCTGATTTCTTCTCTCTTCTCAGAACACTTAGCACTTCTTCACTCTAAAACTCAAAAATCAAGATAAGTTAAAATGAGCTTTCAATCAGTTCTTTATGGTAACTATTCCCAGCACACGACTCATCATTTGAAAAAAACATCAATTCTGTCTTCAATTCAACATGTTACAAAATTAATTGAAAACCTAGCCATAGTTTGATGAGCATGACAGGAAATCAAACTCACAAATCTGAATCGTTAGAAAAACCTTATAAAATTTGAACAAGATGACATGTCTTCATGTGATTGGCTCTCTGTCATACATCTCAGCTACCCTTTTTTACACAGTAATCAATATCTAAGCCTGTCATTGGATGATGAATGACTCACATTGTCATATCAGATACTGCCACCTTTTCTAAATATTTGATATCAGGTGACCACGTGACTGTATATAGTCTCTTTGTCGCTGACCCAAGTTCTTAACACATGATTCTTCTGGAGACTCAGCGACTATGTAACTTTCCTTGTCTTAGTTAACCAAAGTTACCATTTGGCGATCATGCGACAGTGAAGAAATCAAAGTTGCTGGATGTTAGAACTAACTCACATCCATTTTGGAGACTATGCGACTAACTGTTATCCTTGGATTTCACGATTATCTCCCAGTCACTGAGTGTCTTCTTTCTTTCACAAGACCCTACGACAACCCCTAGTCGCCTAATCGCAGAACACAAATGCTAAATGTAAAAATCCCTTAGAGACAATGCAATAGGTACTTTACCCTTTGGCCCATCTGATGACTACACAACATACCCTTATCTCCAAGTCATGAGCACTTTTCCTTTTGGACTCTTTTATTCAAAGACTTTGCGACCACCGTAGAATCTCTTAATCACTTCATCTGATGGCTCCCGCTAAATTGCCAAGTAATCTATCATACCCTTAAATTATTCAGAGACTATGCAACAAGAAAAGACCTTTATACTTAGTCTCATAATCGCTGAATAATTTCTTACCATTTGGCAACCACGCGATAAGCCCTTAGTCAACTTACCCCTAGACACATGTCTAATTTATTACTTGTCTCTACACCACAGAATGGAAAAATGACTCATCATTTCAATCTGGCGACAACCCGACAGTGTTTTATGTTAAACCACATCTGGTTAGTCGCGATGTCTGAGCATCTTTCTCTTAACTGCCATCCTTCTTGGAGACCATGCAACTAAAGCCTTTCACTATTCATTTAACTATGAATCAATCTAGTGATTATGCAACAACCAAAAATCACAAAGTCTCGTGATGAACCTTTGACTACTGATCTTTTCTTGAGACATCACGACCCATCTGTGGGTCCCTTCATATACTGCTAACTTGTTACTCATTCTGTGATCACGCGATATGAAGAAATTGCAAATTCGTATAAATCTAAAAGAATATTCTAATTCTATGAGAGACTATGCGACACAAGCTAATTGCCAAGTCTAGAAGAAAAAAGCAATATGCCATTTGGGTTACGCAACTAGGCGATTGAATTTGTAACACACGACTTAAGTGAATCCAAAAAGTAACACCAAAATAGAAGTGAGATGAATGCATATGGGTTTCTTTTCAATCCTACACACCAAACAAGACCTAGGGTTTCGAGGTTTTGCAACTTTATATGGGTTCTAACCTGAAAACCTGAAGATTTCAATAGGGAGACGAAAAATAAACTACGAGATTTCTATCTCTAAACACGAAACTAGAGAAAAGACCTATGAAACTTTGGGGAAACAAGCCAAAAATGGGAGTACAACCAACATGATCCAAATCATTGAAGGAGTTCAAGGAAGCTAATATTATCTCTCGACAATATCTCAATAGTCAGAGGCTGAGGTCCCCGAAGAGGGACCATAAAAGGATGAAGTTGGAAATTCTCCGTGGGGATTTCAAAGAGCCCATTCAGGCGGGCATTATATTCTTATGCAAGATCTTTGGCTTTTCCCACACCCAAGATTTCTTGACATGGATGTACTAATTTCTTTACGGCATCACCACTTGTAGCCAGACCTTCAACTGGGCGACTATTATAGCCAACCATGTGGATATGTAGTTGAAAGGCATCATCCTGAGTTCCAAGTTCTACATGACATCTTATATTCTATAGGCACTAGCCCAATAGAGACCGGCTTTTCCAAGTTTGGGAACAGCTGGTGAACTTTGAAACGGGTTGAGCCAGTTGACCCCATGGATTCATTATCCCCAAGTTCAATGGGAACTCAGTTTTCTAAATTTATGTTAGGTAAATGATGCTTTCATTTACCATAATATCCTAACACTTACCTGGGACACCGGGTACAAATTATTGTAGGAGGTGATGAACTTGGTCAGCACCTACAGCCACTATTGCATTTAGTTCCCACACCACACCTACATTCAAGTGACCGGCTTCTCCAGAAATCCCTATCTTCTTCCCCAGTATTGCGGGGAAAAAATCATTCCTTTGGAGTTCTATTGGTAGATGATGGACCTGCATGCCTTCTTCACATTAAAGAAGGTCATCAACGTCCCATTCCCATTTTCATGCTGGAATTATACGTGCAGCCTCGCTGCAGCAAGGGAGGAAGATAATGAATTGAAGAGCTTAGGACTAGTGGAATTCCACCACGCCAGAAAGAACTATGATCCTCTAGGCAAGATTTCCATAGCACTTCCCCGGGCATCCCCACTTCATGAAGAAGATATAGAATATTTTTGGGAGGACTGTTAGGATAGTTTTGATCTCTAGGCCTGTCAACATTCACAGATGTCCAAGGGACTCATGAAGGCACTTGACCTTCAGACCTTTCATAAGGGTTTTTTAGATGAAGGGCCTCTAGAGGACCCAACATACAAAGACAAAGGGTTAGATAAGTTGGATCTCCCTCTAGTGGATTGGGCCACTGCATAAGACTTGACAATTGAGGGAGTATGCCACTGGATTTTAGAAGCTAGTCATAAGTATTTTTCCCAGGTGTGTCCCAAAAGCATCCGGAAGGGACCAATTGTCCAAAAGATTGCTCCATCTTCCACCGCCGCTGGACCTAGCACAAGAAAGGGGAAAGAAAAAGAGGGTACCCCAATAAATTACCTCCCTAAGGCCCAAGCCCATTAATGGTACAACTACAACAATAAATTGAGTCGGCGAGGCTGTCTAGTCAGCAAATAAGCACACAGATATCCTCCAGTCTCCTCGTAACTCTAATGGTGTCTTCTCACCCAATGAGATCCCCATCATTGTCTTTGATGATGAGCAGACATACTTTCACTGAGGCGGAGTCTACCAGTATTTTGGAGACCGAGGTCCCACTACTGAGAAAGAAGAAGAAAAAGGTGACCCCCACCCCAAGTGCGGCTGCTAGCCCTGGTATGCCCGATATGGCTTCAATTGATGTCAGTTTGGATTCCCCCAAACTTGAAGAGATCCCTAAAATCCATGCCTCACACAACAGGTTTGATGACATCTTCGAGATAGATGATCTCATGAATTTGCATGAGGATATTGGTCACGCAGTTGAAGAAATTGCCGCTCATTATAAAGAGGAGATCCCCATAGAGAAGGAAGTCCTAGAAGAAGAAGTTGCATCAGAATAGGAGGCCTAGGATTAAACACAAAAGGATCCTAAGAAGGAGAATACACTGGTCCAAGGGACCAAAGATACATCAAGGAAACCCATAGATGAGTAGCTGATGGTTGGGGAAATTGGACCTATGGGATCAACCGTACCCCCATTCATCATGCTCCAGATGCCTTCGATTACTCTGGGTGATCAAGTGACCTGGAGCACATTTGGTGAGGTAGTAACAGTGGCCGCATTGTTAAATTTTGGCCAGAGACCCCACCCACCTCCAGAAGATGTTCCAATGGAGGAAAATGTTCCAGTAGATGAGGCCAATGAAGCCGAACAATAGAAGCAGCAGGATGACCAGGGAGTCCCATAGCATGTAAATGTCAGATCGACTGATGCCAAAAGGGATGAGGAAGTCCCCAAAGATACAATAAATATCGATGCCAGAGAAGAGGTTCCAAATATCACAATAGAGGATGCCAACATGGAAGAAAATATAGAGGGCTCTGGAGAGCGGGAACTGGAACTAGATAAAGGAAAAGAGCCCGATGACACTATACACCTCAGGAATGCACCACATGACTCTAAAAAGGGTCCAGATGCCTAGCTCTTAATAGTAGATCCATCCCAGCCAGCCCAATGGCTTGTAGAATCAAGGAAAAGAAATGCCTCGATGGTTACATCAGGCATTCCACTCTCCCTGGCCAAAATGATGGCCCAGAATGTAGAGGCTCAAACTCCTAAGAAGCCACGGACAGTTCATACCATCCAGACTGGTACAATGAGAAACACAATTGAAACTATCACAACACCTCCTCTAGATGTAGATGTAATTTCCATAAGGCCCAAGGATTACAACATCGCAGAGGTGGCACTGGGGAGAAGAGACATGTAGGGTGAACTAGACCTGCTAAGGGAGGCCACCAAAGCAGTAGAGGCTCGATATGTCAAACATGGCCAGAAGTTGAAGGAGGAAAGAGAGACTAATGCCAATCTCCTTGCACTTCTGGTAGAAATTTCACAACCTTTGGCCGAGATCCACCTGGAAACCTCTTCCTCCAGATTGTCGCTTACGCAAGGCGATGTGGATTCTCTCTGGGCCATGAAGAGGAAGGCATAGGTTGTAGATGGGTGGGTTGTCAAGCAGGTAGCTGCCATAAGACAATTTCTAGCAGCATCCCTCCTATATCTTTATTGGATCGATATCCTTATCAACCAAGCAAATGGCTCTGTTCTTGTATGGGAGAAAGATTTAGAGAAGTATGAAAAGAGAAAGGCCGGGTTAGAATAAATTTGTAACATTGGAGAAGAAGCCGCCATGGAGGCAGGAATTTTGGATGATGAATCATATGATTCTCTCTAGGCCCAATACTCTAGACTTCATCTTAAAATCAAGCTATGCAAGGAACTATTTAAGGCTTTGCAAGAAAAGGTGACCGCAACCCAATATCCCTTGGGCCTATTTTAGGCATTTGTGGTTGGATTATCACAAGTTGATCCCTTCACCACCGGGATAGGCACCCCGGAGGACTACGTCCTTAGTAAATTTCATGAATGGATGGAATCCCTGTATCTAGTTGCCAAATATTTTGACCAGGGTAGGTTATCAAGATAATCCAAGATGATGATCTAGGCACACGATGCCATAAAGATGGTGGATGAGTTTCAGAATGGGGCCGGAGATATTGAGGAAAAATTAGAGGTTGTTCATAGTTGATGGGACAGTATTAAAGTCATAGATGAAGAAGGCATAGGCCAGGTGTTGGAGACATTAAAAAATAGTAAGGAACAATAAGGTCCTCTAGAGACCAGAGAATTACATCAACAATGTATCAGTTGTATTCTTTATTCTTTGGGGGTGCAAGCTTCAGAATCCCAGAGTCCCGGATCTAATATTTTTGAAATCTTTAAAGTAACCCATGTCCTATTTTTGAAAGCCAACCAGTTACTTTCAAAGAAGTTAATAAGGATGTCAGAGGGTGGGTGACTCTAGCAAGGCACGTTAGCTTGAAAAGAGGGTTCTGATAGGTGGTCTTCCCAAGGCACCACTTCAATGTAACACCTAGCGCATCAGAGACAGGGAGCCACTTTTCCATTAATGAGGCATGTAGCCTCGATCCCTGGGGGATCAAATTTCTTCTTTTCTCCTTCTGAATCTCTTCTTAAGGTTGATTCTTCTAGTCCTCCTTTCTTTTCTTATTCTTCTAACATGTCAGACCTTTTCCATCTCGAGGTCTCTTGTAGTGTGATGCAGGTAGTACTGGCCACCAGAAATTGTATTATATTATTTGAGTGTAAAATAAGTTAGGTTAGTTTTAGGTCAAAAGCTTGTGTGTAAATAATAAGTCTGACCTCATTCCAAGGGTCGATGAAATCAATGATCTTTTAGTCCATAGCTAATAGAATTTCAGTGTCTCTCAGTTATTAGTTGCAAAGCTCAATGCTCCTTGGTTTTAGAAGCTTTTAGTAGTTAGACTCTCCCTTGGAGTAGCGATTATTGTATGTACTAGTGCTAGCTGGAAACATGTTAATGAAGAAGGAAGGATTCTCTCAATGATGTTGTTAGCATTCTGATCTTTGGATGAATGATCTTTTGTGCTCTAGGTTCTTTATGTCCCTTACTCTGATATTTTAAGTAGATTAACAACCTTCTTTTCACTCACTATTGATTAAATATGAGCTGATGGTTTGTATTTCTTCAGTATTTAGTGTAGTATGTTAGAGCATGGTTGATGTCTTTAATGTTTAGAATAACTATAGGTAGATGGAATACTTCTAACCCTGATCTATCTTTTGATTTTTATTTGGTAAAGTTAATGCGCACTTCCAAGAAACCCAATTCAACCAAATCCCCGGAGTAGACAAGCCAAGATACTAGTTATCCCCCTGAACAAAACAGTCACACTCCCAACTAAACTCCCGCACCATCGAGACCTAACTCTCAAATTCTTGAAGGCCCAGGGAATCTCATTTCCCTAGACAACCTTTACAGGAAATGTTGGTCAGTACCCTGATACCCGGTGACAAATTACATCTGTTGGCGGACCCGGTCACAAAGTCTCGTCAATAGGCGTCATTCATTGTAACAAGTTTGGAGTGAGAAATACAGGGTCCAATTCTAGTTTCCTGAGAATCCCAAGCATTTTGTTATGACAGTATTATGTAATGGATTGAAAGATTGAAACTAATGGTTGTTTTTTGTTCCTAGGATAGTTTGAAGCATCTTTGATTCATTAAGCTAGTTTTTTAGAGGTAGTGTACAGTCTTAGTTTAATTGTTTTGTGTTTAGTAAATCCACAGGTCCTGTCCTAACTAGTCAGTCAATTCATAGCTCCCCCATGAAATCTAACCATGGGAAACACCTAAGGGTAGATGGAAATGTTAGGGGAGTTATTAGTGTACATATGTGTAGATTTAGGAGTCAGGGAAAGTCAAGTTTCTATTTTTAATTCCAAGCCCTAGGCGAGCATGCACTGTCCGGTTAGTGGTTTGGAGGTAAAATAGTGAACATTCTTATGCAGGATAGTGAAGTAATGTATGGTCTAAGTGTAGTTTTATTTAGGGAATAGTCATATCTTGACATTCTAGGAGGTTCAAGTTTGTATCAATCCAATTGGTCAATTTTTGAGCAAGTTTTGCATTGTATTGCAGACTGTCCTAGAAATTGGGCCTATTAGCCCTATTGATCCTAGTTTGTAGGAACCCCATGTACGGAGTACTTCTGAAACTAAAACATTCAAAATATCTTGTAAAGTGATAGAGGGTATCTGAATGTGTGACTGGTTTTTCAACTTCTTTGGGAAATTTTTAAAAGAAGTGGGAAAAACACATTGTGAAAGGCTACAAGGAATAGGCCTCAATTAGGCTTCCAAGTGATTGAATCCTTGAACCCAGTGAAGACCAAGTTGAAGATCCTAGTAAATGGTTTAAAATGACAAGGAGATGGAGATTTTCAAGTAGATGGATATCCTTGCAATGAATCATGAATGTTAGAGTGGAATTGGCACTTAGATCCTTCTAAGTGTAGTGGGAAAAGTAAAGATTTGAACTAACAAAGGGTGTTAGTCTTTCAAGGTGAAGCACATGAGTGGAGAAGTCTTAGAGAAGAGTTGGAATTGGACTTAGTTAATCATCTAAGCCAATCAGGACCTAGAGGAGATTAGGTTCCTAGAAGAGACAAGTTGAGGTCTCTTAGGTGAAGTGCTAGCAAACCTTGGAACACTTACATTACAAATACTAATACCACACTCAAGGATTGTGGGGATTAATGATAATCGCACATGAACCATGTATTTGGGTCTATCATATATGGAATAAATGATTACTTTCTCCTCAAGAAGTGGAAGCTAAGGCCACTTCACACCGTCATTACACATACATCATACAACTACCTGAGAAAATGGTGATGCTACTACCCCTTCACATATTGACTTACCAACAACCTATGGGTTGGCACTCAGTAGGGTCAAAACATGAAACACAATGATGGTAAGGTTCTCCCATACCCAAATGAAAAAATAACCTCCATGGATGGGTACATATCCTCACCACCTCATGGGCACACAATTTAAGTACTAGTTATAAATGACACTCAACATAATGCCTGCTATTGGATGTTCACATGTACAGGGAGTAATTTTCCAAATAGAAATACATCCCTATAACATAAATTTTATTTCTTCTCAAAAACTAAGAAACAAAAGTGCATCACATTTTAATTACAAGTACTCCCTAACATCCATAATAAGTTTCTTACCAAGCAATGTCATGCCCAAAATTTCACACCAAAAACACACTAATTTTTTTTTGAAGGCTAAGTTTGTAACTAAGTTATTGGGTTTACAGATGATCAAGATTTGACTATGCCAGAACGAAAGTGTGGCTACATCATAGAATTGAATGAGAACCATGGTTTAGTTTTCTAATAGTAATAGGTGATGAGAGTTTATGATAAGGGGAATCATGACAAGGTTATTACTTGTCAACGTCCCTCACGGTATACCCCATGGGAGGAGACTAGGGAATCCACCCTATAGGTTTGAATATTTACAACTAATTAGTTAGATTTAATAGTGTCATTTAATGATTTCGTGATTTCTTAATAACCTTAAGTTGTCGTACTTAGAACACTTCCATTTTCACCCTACAGATATGTTATGAAATTCCTAAGGTTTGAACTTAATTTTGATGTTAATGTATTTATTTATGTCTCACATAAATACTTGATTCCCTTATTTAATTTAATAGTTAACTTCAACATTATTTTAATAATGAAATACGTTCAAAATCCTTCCTAATTAAATGCATTGTCTCAACCCTTAAATTTCCACCAAATCCCATATTTTTTTTATATCATATTATATTAATTAATGATAAACTATAATACTACTTTTATAATGACCATTATACTGACCACATATATTTGCCACAAAAAAGTAATATTATATTGTGACCCTATAAAAATATTCCTAACTTACTTCACTAATTACCATTTTGGAGTGCAACATTTAAATATTATTGTCAATTACTAAGTAGATTCATTAATTAATTACACGATTTATCTTAAATAACCTTATTCAATGACCCAAACTGTCAATAAAATAACAATAATTAGTTTGTCCATTTTAATAACCTTTTAAAAAATTAATTAATAATCACTTAAAATTTTATGATTAAAATAATTTAACATTCCCCTTGTTAAAAATATTTTTCTAATCATTACTTTATTAAACCCTTTTTACCCTCCAATTATAATAATTGTAATATACATCGTAATTCAAAATTAAATATTGTGATCATGTATAATAAAATTGTTAAATATCCATTAATTTATTTAGATGGGGAGATTTACCTTAACAAAATTCTATTTGATTATTTGATTAACCCTTTATATAATCATCCTATTATATAAACCAATCATCTTGCATTTTCATTGTACACTAAGAGTTTATTTCAATATAGTTTAGCAATATTTTCCAAAAAGTCACAATAAAATAGAATTGTTGGGGAAATTAAATGCTCATTAAATTCCTCTCACACTAGAATTAAATCCACGAATAGCCCATTAATTCATCTTTTGAGTTTGAGGGGGAAATGAGTTTTCAAAATTGTTTTTCCTCCAAGTTTGAAAATACATCTTCAAAAAAATTCTTTTTTCCTCCCATTTTCCTCCAAACCCTAGATTGTTTTCCTCTATTTGTTTTGTGCAGGTTTTATGGTGGAAGAAAATGACAAAATGAAAGGAAGAACACTATATGTATATGATGACATTAATTTTCTATTAGTATGTAAAGAACACTTTCGGTAAACATACACCAAAAGAAATGACAAAGAGAAAACTGAAAATGCAGATACTAGAGATCACCGAAAACCGCTAAGTACAATTTGAAAACCGATGACACAATTTTGTGTGTAAACTGAAAATGCAAACCGACAAAGGAACCTGACGTGCAAGATATAGTGCAAACCAAAAGAAAATTCACACAGGAAACTGAGAAGATAGTTCAAGATAGGAACCCAAAAGATAGTCAACTGATTTCAGAGTATAATTGACTATCAAAAACAAAAAGTCAGTTGCAGCCCAAAAAAGTGGATATGAACTCCATCTTAGATAAAATAGTCTTATTCTATTTATAGAATCTTGATTTTTTTTAAAAACCATTAAAGAGGGACCCACCAAAGGAACCCGACGTGCAAGATATAGTGCAAACTGAAAGAAAAGTCACACAGGAAACTGAGAGGATAGTTCAAGAAAGGAACCCGAAAGACAGTCAACTGATTTCAGAGTATAACCGACTATAAGAAACTAAAAGTTAGTTGCAGCCCCAAAAAAAAGGATCTGAACTCCACGCTAGATAAAACAGTCTTATTCTATTTATAGAATCTTGATTTTTTTTAAAACCGTTTCTTTAGGGACAAGGAACATGAATTTAAGTGCTTTAATCTATCTAAATGATTTAAAACACATAGACTAGGATATCAAGGTAGAGTTGTAAACCTGTGATCTTAGAGTTAAGATTGTTTTATGTGAAACTTGATTAGGTCAATCTATCTTATAAATAGACCATGTAATCATTCATTAAAAAAAGAGAATGTGAGGGATGTGAAAGGATATGAGAGGATGAATGAAGCATACGAGCACACATATGGATCAGATTGAAAGTTTCATGAACCAGAACAACAAAAGGAGAATTTTGTTAGCAAGAACCAAGAACAGAGACTACCGAGCATCAGAGGTATTATTAAATCACATTAGGTGATATACTTATTCATGTAATAATAAATGGAAGTGTAATAAGCAATAGGAGATTTCATACACAAGGTCAAATTGTAATTTTCTATCATTCTAACAAGTGAAGCAAAGTGGACAGGGATAACAAGGAGAAGGAGAGAAGAGAGATCAAAGAGGGTATTGGCCCAGGATCGCGCACCAGAGAGAGCACAAAGAAGAACAATCCTAAGGAGGACAAAGACACTGAGGAGCTCAAGAGTTCAGTCAACAACATGCAGATAATGATCATCGAAGCGAAGGAACTTGTGTAGGGAATGTAGCTGTCCTTTTCTCTATCCCTCTGGGGTTTTTTTGTTGTCCCTATTTATTGTTGTATCTGAGGGAATTTTTTGGTTTGGTTGCTTGTTTTCTATTTCCTTTCCTTTTTGGGTGCCATGGCACAGTTGTATTTTCTCTTTGTTGAATATCTATTTTTAAAACTTTAGGTTTCAGGTCCTTGTAAAACCTGTTGAATTTTATTACTTTGTAAAGGTGTAAAACCTGCTGAACTTTATTAATTTGTAAAGGTTTCGGGTCCTTGTAAAACCTATTTTTAATTAATCAAAATAAGTGTAAAAATCCTTTCAAGGAAGGTGGATTTAGCAGTCCAAATATAAATATCTTAACCTTGTACACACTCAACAGTGTTGCTAAAGCTCTTAACCGAGTAGACTTTAACAGGTCTCCACAGATACTCTTAACCGGGTAGATCATCAAAAGTGATCAAATTGTAAGGCTTAACCGACCCCTTCCAATCTACAGATAGTGAAGAATTTGTGGGTTCCATCCCCACCGTAATTTTTACTTCCTAGCAGGAGTTTTCTACAATATCATATCTTGTGTTATGTGTCAATTACTTTCATGAATGTCTCTATTAATGTTCACATGTTTGATTAAGTTTATGAATTGATATATATTTTATCAAGATAGTATAGAACAGATGGTTGGATAAACAATTGATAGCTTAAAGGATAAAGGTTAAAAGATACAAAATTTTTAGAGGTACTGATTCATCCCTCCCCTCTTAGTACACACTTCCCATTAATTCCAACAATTGGCATAAGAACTAAGTCTCTTCTTTAGAAAAGCTTCAAGGCTTAAGAGAAAATATCATACAATGGAGAAATACAGACTTGATAAAAGTATTGAGAATAAAAAGCTAGAAATTCTTATCTTCTATGAGTAGTATAAGGAAGCTAGAATCCATATGAGAAAGTTGTTAGATGAAAGAAAGAATATGGCATCTTTCTGTAATGAAACAGATTATCATGAGGAAGAGATACCAAATTTCTTTGAGTCTTCGGGATTAACTACAAGAAAAGCATTAGAAACATCAGAAGAAAGCATCAGAAGCCTAACTGAAATCAATCAACATCTGGCTGGACAAGTTAAATCTCTGCAAATCGGTCAAGAGACATAGATGGTAAGAATGATTGATGTGATGAACAGTGCTAGACAAGCTGAGAAAGAAATAACACAAGCTATTGATGATAGAAGAAATATTACAGAAAATCTACAAGAGAAAGAGTCTGAAATACAAAGACTTACAGAGTATCAGTGTGAGATCACAAATAAGATTATTCTTATGAGTCAAGAGGAAAATAGAATAAATGTTGAACTCGTTGAAAGAATAGAAGCTATCGGTGAGCTAAGGGATGAGAATGAAAATTTGAAACATGAAATAAGAATTCAACAACAACATAATGAAATTATCAAGAAAGCTAAAGAAAGTAATAAAAGAATGGATGATTTTCTTGAAGGACAATGAAGAGTCAAAAACAACACTGGTCTAGGCTTCACCAAGAATGGAGAATCACCCAATCAAGTTGATCCAAAGAATGTCTATGAAAATCCAAGACCAAGAAAGATGACATGCAATCTCTGTGGAAAGCAAGGCCACACATCAAATGTATGCAGAGGAAAAATGAAAGGTATTCCTAAATCTACATCTTCATTCATAGGATTTTGTTATAAATGTAACAAGAAAGGACATAAAGCATATGAATGTAAATCTGAGATGAAACAACCAAAGAAGGAAACCTACATGGACAAATACTATCCTACTTGCAAAATGAATGGGCACACAACTCTTGAATGCTAGAAAAATAAAAAAGCAAGCATGGAATCCTAAAGGTCAAGAAACTCCCTATCAATCAAAAAGAATCGGTAACCAGTGTGTATGGGATTACAACACATGGACAAATTGTATAGCATGTGGAAGATTTGGTCACATTGTTGCAAACTGTATGGGCATGTGCAGGATCATGGTATGCCAAAAAGTGGTGATGTTAAAAAAATCCTCTTTTCACTCGTCCAAAAATGCACTAAAAATCATGTTGACTTTTTACTAAGCCTGCGTGTCAGTACACATGGCCAAACCAAAAGCCAATGCACAAGCCTAATCAGATATCAGATTTGAAATCAGATATCAGATTTAAAATCAGATATCAGATTTGAAATTGGATATCAAATTTGAAATCGGATATCATATTTTCAACTTAGATATCAGATTTTTGCCACCAAAATTTTGCTTTCCATTTAAAATTTCAACATTTGCAATTTTGAACTTTTTCATTCCATGTTATTTTTAATTTTTTTTTAGTTTTTAACTATTTTTATAAATATCATTTTTTATAATATTAATGTTTTTATATTAACATTAGTATTAATATTATAATAATAATACCTAGGAGATCTCTAATGTAGACGCACTAGGCACTAGTTCATACATCTTAAAAATTCATCCAAAACTATCCTGTCGCTACCCTCTGCATAGACCTGTACTCTATCATGAATAACTTTTGAATAAAACAATATATGAAAAACCCCTACAGTGAGGATGGGAATAATTAGCTTCTCTGAAATATACTACAAGATGATAAATATCCAACGATTGAGTTGGGAGATATTACCCATGCAACAAAACCCAATTTTTTGTGATAAAAAACCAAGACTGGACTTGCAGAAAATCTGAACTTTATTTACATCTCAGAGAATAATTTGTACATTTCAGCATCCTATCCACAAAAATAGACTCTACTATCATTTAATGACTTGATTCCTCTTCCACTCCAACCATTTCTTGGCAGTTACATTCAAAGAGGAATACCAAAAGACTCCTATGCATGTGTTTCCCACTAAAAGACAATTTAACCATTATGTTTGAAAATCTAAATCTTTCAACTATGAAAACAACTCAAAACTAATTAAAACTTATAAAATAAAAACTTCCTAATGTCTTCCAACATCCAAGAGACCTATTCTAAACACTTCTAACCTCTTAGTAACTCCTAAACAATCCTTGACACTCTTGGACACTATTTGTCCACTTACAATGCATATTAGTCCTTTATGACTATTACAATCACATGCTATTTAGAAAAATATTGTAGGTTTTAGAACTTCATAGTTGATCTTCTCTGATGTAATTGTTATCTTGATGGATTTTCCTCTCTCTCTCTCTCTCTCTCTCTCTCTCTCTCTCTCTCTCTCTCTCTCTCTCTAGGGTCGTAAGGTGTCATAATGGTTTGTAGGACCCATTAATGCATGCTAGGACCCCTTAAGACACCTTACGACCCCTAAGATGTACTCTTAGGATCTCTAATGGTTTGTAAGGTGTCATAAGGGATAGTAGGACCCATTAATGGGTCCTAGGACCCCTTAAGATACCTTACGACCACTAAGATGTACTTTTCATCTTCCCAATGGGTTGTAAAGTGTCATAACAGGTTGTAGGACCCATTCATAGGTTGTAGGACCCATCAATGGGTCCTAGGACACCATAAGGCACCTTACAACCCCTAAGATCTACTCTTAGGCTTAATAAGGGGTTGAAAGGGTTCTTAAGGAGTCGTAGGAGTCATTAATGGGTCCTACAATCCTGTAAGACACCTTACATCCCTAAGATGTACTCTTAGGCCTCTCTCTCTCTCTCTCTCTCTATATATATATATATATATATATATATATATGGGG
>MU227830.1:2396537-2416346 GCA_018584345.1 Thuja plicata | reverse complement strand
CTCTTAGGCCTCTCTCTCTCTCTCTCTCTCTATATATATATATATATATATATATATATATGGGGTTGTAAGGTGTCATAAGGGTTTTTAGGACCCGTTAATGGGTCCTAGGATTCCTTAAGACACCTTGAAACCCCTAAGATGTACTCTCTCTCTCTCTCTAGGGTCGTAAGGTGTCATAAGGTTTTGTAGGACCCATTAATGGGTCCTAGGATTCCTTAAGACACCTTAAGACTCGTACGATGTACTCTTAGTCTTTCTAATGGGTCATAAGGTGTCATAAGAGGTTGTAGGACCCATCAATGGGTCCTATGACCACTTAAGACACCTTACAACCCCTAAGATGTACTTTTAGGCTTCCTAATGGGTCATAAGGTGTCATAAGGGGTTGTAGGACCATTAATGGGTCCTAGGACCCCTTAAGACACCTTAGGAACCCTAAGAATACATCTTAGGGTTCCTAGTACACATTAATGATTCTCAAGGGGTCATAGGACATATTATTGTGTCTTAGCACACCATAAGACCCCTTAAAACCCCTAAGATGTACTCTTAGGCTTCCTAATGGGTCATAATGTGTCATAAGGGTTTGTAGGAGCCATTAATGAATGCTAGGACCCCTTAAGACATGTTACAACCCCTATGAAGTACTCTTAGGCTTTATCATGGATCGTAAGGTGTCATAAGGGGTCATAGGACCATTAGAGGGTCCTAGGACCCCTTAAGAAACATTATGACCCCTAAGATGTACTCTTAGGCTTTCTAATGGGTCATAAGGTGTCATAAGGGGTTGTAGGACCCCTTAAGAGACCTTACGACCCCTAAGATGTATTCTTACTCTTCCTAATCAGTTGTAACATGTCATAAGGGTTCATAGGATCCAATAATTAGTCCTAAGACACCTTACGACCCCTAAGATGTACTCTTAGGCTTCCTAATGGGTTGTAAGGTGTCATAAGGGGTTGTAGGACACATTAATCAATCTTATGACCTATTAAAACACCTTACAACTCCTAATATGTACTCTTAGGCTTCCTAAGGGGTTGTAAGGGTTCATAAGGAGTCGTAGGAGTCATTAATGGGTCCTACAACCCCTTAAGACACCTTACAGCCTCGAAGATGTACTCTTAGGCTTCCTAATGGGTTGTAAGGTGTCATAAGGTGTTGTAGGATCCATTAATGGGTCCTAGGACCCCTTAAGACACCTTATGACCCCTTAGGAACCCTAAGAATACATCTTAGGATTCATAGTACATAAAAATGGGTCTCAACAGGTCATAGGACATATTACTTTGTCTTAGGAGCCATTAATGGATGTTAAGACCCCATAAGATACCTTATGACCCTTAATAAGTAATCTTAGGATTTCTAATGGGTTGTAAGGTGTCATAAGGGGTAATGGGTCCTAGGACCCCTTAAGACACCTTACAACCCCTTAGGAACCTCAAGAATACATCTTACAGTTACTAGTACACTTTAATGGATCTCAAGGGGTCATAGCACATATTACAGTGTCTTAGGAAACCATAAGACCCCTTACAACCCCTAAGATATACTCTTAGGCTTCCTAATGGGTTGTATGGTGTCATTAGGGTTCGTAGGAGCCATTAATGGATGCTAGGACCCCTTAAGACACCTTACAACTCATAAGATGTACACTTAATCTTTCTAATGGTTTATAAGGTGTCATAAGGGGTAGTAGGACCCATCAATGGGTCCTAGGACCCCTTAAGACACCTTAGGACCACTAAGATGTACTCTTAGGCTTCCTAATGGGTCTAAAGGAGTTAAAAGGGGTTGTGGGACCCATTCATAGGTCGTAGGACCCATTAATGTGTTATAGGGCCTCTTAAGACACCTTAAAACCCCTAAGATGTACTCTTAGTAAGATTTACTCTTAGGATTCTAAAGGGGTTGTAAGGGTTCATAAGGAGTCAAAGGATTCATTAATGTGTCCTATGACCCCCTAAGACACCTTATGTTCCCTAGGATGTACTCTCTCTCTCTCTCTCTAGGGTCATAAGGTGTCATAAGGGTTTGTAGGACCCATTAATGGGTCCTAGAATTCTTTAAGACACCTTAGGACCCCTAAGATGTACTCTTAGGCTTTTTAATGAGTCATAAGGTGTCATAAGGGGTTTTAGGACCCATTAATGGGTCCTACGACCCCTTAAGACACCTTACGACCCCTAAGATGTACTTTTAGGCTTCCTAATGTGTTGTAAGGTGTCATAAGGGATTGTAGGACCATTTATGGGTCCTAGGACCCCTTTAGACACCTTATGACCCTTTAGGAACCCTAAGAATACATCTTAGAGTTCCTAGTACACATTAATGGTTCTCAAGGGGTCATAGGACATATTATTGTGTCTTAGCACACCATAAAACACCTTAAACCCCTAAGATGTACTCTTAGGCTTCCTAATGGGTCGTAAGGTGTCATAAGGGTTTGTAGGATCCAATAATGAATTCTAAGACCCGTAAAGGCACCTTACGACCCCTATGATGTACTCTTAGGGTTTATCAATGGTCATAAGGTGTCTTAAGTGGTCAGAGGACCATTAGAGGGTCCTAGGATCCCTTAAGAAATATTACGACCCCTAAGATGTACTCTTAGGCTTTATAATGGGTCATAAGGTGTCATAAGGGGTTGTAGGATCCCTTAAGAGACCTTACAAACCCTAAGATGTACTCTTAGTCTTCCTAATGGGTTGTAACGTGTCATAAGGGGTCGTAGGAGCCAATAATTGGTCCTAAGACACCTTACGACCCCTAAGATGTACTCTTAGGCTTCCTAATGGGCCGTAAGGTATCATAAGGGGTTGTAGGACCCATTAATGGGTCTTATGAAATGTTAAAACACCTTAAGACCCCTAATATGTACTCTTAGGCTTCCTAAGGGGTTGTAAGGGTTCATAAGGAGTCGTAGGAATCATTAATGTATCCTACAACCCCTTAAGACACCTAACATCCCTGAAGATGTACTATTAGGCTTCCTAATGGGTTGTAAGGTGTCATAAGGTGTTGTAGGACCCATTAATGGGTCCTAGGACCCCTTAAGACACCTTACAACCCCTTAGGAACCCTAGGAATACATCTTAGGATTCCTAGTACACATTAATGGGTCTCAAGAGGTCATAGGACATATTACTTTGTCTCAGGAGCCATTAAAGGATGTTAAGACCCCTTAAGATACCCTATGACCCCTAATAAGTAATCTTAGGCTTTCTAATGGGTTGTAAGGTGTCATAAGGGGTCCTAGGGCCCATTAATGGGTCTTATTAAGACACCTTACGACCCCTTAGGAACCCTAAGAATACATCTTAGGGTTACTAGTACACTTTAATGGATCTCAAGGGGTCATAGGACATATTATAGTGTCTTAGGACACCATAAGACACCTTACAACCCCTAATATTTACTCTTAGGCTTCCTAATGGGTCGTAAGGTGTCATAAGGGTTTGTAGGAGCCATTAATGGATGCTAGGACCCCTTAAGACACCTTACAACCCCTAATATGTACGCTTAAGATTTCTAATGGTTTTTAAGGTGTCATAAGGGCTAGAAGGATCCTTGAATGGGTCCTAGGACCCCTTAAGACACCTTAGGACCACTAATATGTACTCTTAGGCTTCCTAATGGGTCGTAAGGAGTTAAAAGGGGTTGTAAGACCCATTCACAGGTCATAGGACCCATTAATGGGTCTTAGGACCTCTTAAGACACTTTATAACCCCTAAGATGTACTCTTTAGGCTTTTGAAGGGGTTGCAAGGGTTCATAAGGAGTCAAAGGAGTCATTAATGGGTCCTACGACCCCCTAAGACACCTTATTGTTAGAATAGTCCCAAAGGATAACTGAGAGGGGGGGTGAATTAGTTATCAGCTAATTAAATTCTTTTCTTCTTTTTAATTCCATAATACAATAAAGTAAATGCACATTCAGATAACACAATAGACAACACCACAATTTGGTTACGAGGAAACCAAATGGTAAAAACCCCGATGGGAATTAACACCCACAATGAACTATACTTGTTTATAATAATCTCTGTTAGAAGATCTTGCAACCCTGATAGGAGTTGTTCTTTACAATGCAATAAGTATAGTGACCTAGTTAAGGGTCTGACCCTATTAGGAGTCTTTTACAAATAACCCTGTTAAGGGTGAGGACTCACTGTCCAAAAGCTCACTACTTCAATGGTGAAGGCTACAACCTTCTGTAGAATAGATATGCACTATATCTGATGATGAACTATAGAGTAGACCTACTATCTTGATTAGTTCCAATGTGTTTTAATCTTTCACTTCTTCTTCACATAGATCCTTGATGAATGAAACACAACTAATATTCTGCTCTGTACTTCTTCTATCTCTTATCTTCTCATTCACACTTAGCATTTCACAAATGAACTACTATAAGTATCTTCCTCAAAGTATGAGATTATGGGACCTGTTAGGAAACTCTTCATAACATCTTTGTCAGCTTAACTAATCACACAAGCATAATTACAACTGCACAATATAAACTGAATAGACACGACGCTTCACAAAGTTGGCCTCACCAAATTAAGTCTAACATTGCAATCTTGTTGAAACATGTTTTGTGCCTTCAGATAACTATATTTAACTCATAACTAAACTTGAATATACACATGCATATCCTGAAGATAGGTGCTACTCAAGAACCAATGCAATACATCGGCTCTGTACAGACAAACTCCAGAAACTATAACTGTCATTAATAGAATTACACAACTCAACTGAAACTTCATATCGGAGTCTACGTGTATGAACAAAACATAAAAAATATGTCTACAACATGAATATAACCATGCAAGGCTTAATAGAATCATTCTGATAAGTATATACAGAACACTTCTATATATTATATGTTGTCATCAATGACAAACATACAATCAACTAGCTGTCAAAAGTAAATCTCCAACAATCTCCCCCTTTGACATTGATGGCAACATATGATATTAAAAACATCTTCATCACATGGTGTCTTCTTTCTTTTTACAATATTCTCAATATCCTCATCAAAGATTCCTCTACACTATTGCAGCTCCTCTATCTATGTTTATACTCCCCCAGAGTATATGGTCCCCCTTACTATATACTCCCCCTTTGAAATCAATGGCAAAGGGCACCATAAACAATTAGGCACATGCACTACTCCAGAAGTAGAGTAGTCAACCATTCATCAGTCAATATGGACTGATGTACTTGGTACTTTATCTAATCAGACTTAGGAGAGGGAATTACTCCCAACTTCTCCCTGAGATACTCAAAAGTATCTTTTGATAAAGGATTTGTGAAAATATCTTCCAACTATTCTTTGGTGCTCACATCGTCCAATTTTACTTCATTATCTACAACTTTTTCTTTAAGAAAATGGTATTTGATCTCAATGTGTTTTTTCTTTGCATGCATTATAGGATTATTGGACATGCTTATATTACTAGTGTTATCACAGTGAATAAAAATAGGATAATCAACATGTATACCAAAATCTTTAACCATCTACTTTATCCAAACCATTGTTGAACAATTCAATGCTGCTGCAACATATTTAGCTTCTGCTATTGACTGAGAGATGCAATTCTACTTCTTGCTTACCCAAGAAATGAACCTATCTCCAAGAAATAATACTCCTCCATAAGTACTCTTCCTGTCATCAATACAACCTACCCAATCTGCATCTGTATACACATGAAGCTGTACATTCTCTGATTTAGGATACCATAAACCATAGTCTATAGTTCCCTTTAGATATCTTAATATTCTCTTTATTGCCATTAGGTGATTTTTTTATGGTTCAACTAAAAATCTACCAATAATGCCAACTGCATTAGATATGTTTGGTCTAGATTGAGTAAGATATATAATTTTTCCAATCATAGACTTATACAATGTCTTGTCAACTACTGCAAAATCATCTTCTTTAGAAAGATTGCTTCCTCTTATCATAGGAGTGCATATTGGCTTACATTCTTCCATCTTGAAAGGCTTCAATATTTGCTTCACATATTTGGACTGATATATGAATATTTCTTTATTTGTCTTCTTTACATTCAATCCCAAAAAATATTTTATAGGACCAATCATGCTCATTTCAAATTCATTATGCATTTCTTTTGAAAATTCTGCACTAAGCTTGTCATTACCTCCAAAGATAATGTCATCAACAAATATGGCAACAAGTAATAATCCATCAGGTATCTCTCTTATGAATAGGTTACAATGTGCTACTCCTTTCTTAAATCCAATCTTGGTAAGATAACCATCTAGTCTCTCATACCAAGCTCTTGGGGCCTATTTAAGTCCATAGAGTGCTTTCTTCAATCTACATACCATGGTTGGTTTATCTTATAGATTAAATCCTTCAGACTATTCTATGTAGACTTCTTCCTACAAGTCACCATTTAGAAAGGCTGATTTGACATCCATTTGATATACTTTGCAGTCTTTGAATGTTTCATAGGACAAGAATAACTTAATGGCTTCTAGTCTGCTCATAGGGGCAAATGTGTCAGTGTAATCTATCCCTTCCCTCTGTGCATATCCTTTACACACTAGTCTTTCTCTATTTCTGACCACTGTACCATCTTCATTCATCTTGTTCCTGAATAGCCACTTTGTTCCAATCACATTTTTGTCACTAGGTCTAGGAACCAATTCCCATGTATCATTTTTTATTATTTGATCTAATTATTCTTCCATTGTTTTCTACCAATAAAAATCCTTGCATGCATCTTCAACACTTAAAGGTTCAATCTGTTAAAGTAAACATACCTCTTCATCCACTGTTAAACTTTTTGCTTTAGATCTAGTCAAAACACTGCTGCTCTAATCTCCAACGATATCATCTTTTGAATGATACCTAGATGTGAATTTTGAAACTTTTGGTGTGACATCCTCATCTGTAATCTGTGATACTTCTTTGCTTGATTTATGTTCATTACATGATACATCAATGCAATCAAACATTTCTTCAATAACAATGTCTTTACTGTTAGGCCTAGGTTCATCCTCAATCATAGGTGCATATTCATAGTACCTCTCTTGAACCATGAACTTCTCATCAATATTTACATGAGTACTTTCAATTATTTTCTTTAATCTTAAATTGAAACATCTGTATGCTTTCTTTTAGTAGAATAACAAAAGAAAATACCTTCATCGCTTGTAGCATCAAACTTGCCAACACCATCATCTCTCTTGATGTAGCACTTTCTGCCAAAGATTATGAAGTATTTTACTGTACGTACATTACCAAACCAAAATTCATAAGGTGTCTTATCTGCGCCTAGTATTAGTTCTGTTCTATTGATAGTATAGACTGCTATATTGAATGCATCTCTCCAATAGGTGTGCACAAATTTTCCTTCAATCATCATAGTGCGCACTTTATCAAGTATGATCTTGTTCCTTCTTTCTTCTATAGCATTCTGTTGAGGGGTTCTGGGTGCACTCAATTGTCTTTTGATTCCATGTTCTTCACAGTAGTCATAAAATTGGTTAGAGGTGAATTCTCCTCCTCTATCTGATCTTAGACATTTTAGTTTTAATCCAGATTCATTCTCAACTTTCGCTTTGAATGTTTTGAACTTCTCAAAGACTTCATACTTCTCCTTTAAGAACACAACCCACATAATCCTTTAAAAATCATCAAAAAAAAAAATGAAATACCTTTCTCTGTAGTATGATCTTGTTTCAGTAGGACCACATAAATCTGTATGCACTAGGTCTAACTTTTTTTCAATTGAGTTTTGCTTGCTTTTGAAAGAGCTCCTTACATGCTTTCCCATTACACATTCCCTGCACATTGTGTCAACTGGTCTTGAAATACTTGGAAGGTCTCTAACTACCTTGACATTGCTTATCTTTACTATATTATCAAAATTGATATGACAGAGTCTCTTGTGCCATAACCAACTGTCATCCACTTTTGCAACAAAACAACTTACATCTAAATTGAGCTGAAAAACATTACCTTTTGTTTTTTATCATGATGCAATCATATCTCCTTCTTTGTTTCTAATGATGCATTTTTTGTCTTTGAATTCCAAATGATAACCTTTGTCGAGTAGTTCATGTCCAAAACCTAGTAAATTGTGATGTAATCCATCAACATACGAAACATCATTTGTCTTATTCTTTCTATCCAGGGTGATAGATCCTCTACTTATGATAGGTTTGGGAGTGTTATCACAAAATCTAACCATACCATCTTTTTACTTGTCTAGATGAACAAATCTATCTTTATCACCTATCATGTGGTGAGAGAATCCACCATCAATGATCCAATCAGTTCTGATGTTTGCTTTGGAAATTAGGGCTAACTCCTGTGATTCATTTTCATCTTCAATGTCCATTTCCTCAAGCAATTTTTCCATGTCTTTAAGGGCAACAAATCCAATTTCATCTTCTCCTAAGTCTTCATCAGTTACACCTTCTTCAGCATGATAGCATTCCTTTCGATATTTTGATTTATAATCAGATCTGAATTTCTTTACTCTTGTAGGATACTTGGATGCAAAGTGGCCGATCTTGTTGCATGAAAAACATTTGAATGGAAACTGTCCTTCATACTTTCATTTGCCTTTTCTTTCCTTCTTAGAAATCATAGAAATGATTTCTTCTAGTTCTTCATCAACTTCTTCTTTCTCATTATTGTGAGAGATGTGTAAAGGTTTCTTACCATGAACTGAGGCTTTGAAGGTTGTTTTTCTTTTGGATTCAGTCTTCAATCTTGATATCTCAAATGCAGAGATTTTATTGATCAAGGTCTCTCTCTTGAAGTCTTGTGAAAATTGTATGGTTTCATCTAGAATATTGATCTTACTCTCATAGTTTGTTGTTAAAGTAGTCATCAGCTTGTCCATTATGTCTTCTTCAGATATTTCTCCACCATTGTTTATGATTCCAGAAACTGATTCATTTATCCTCTGATCATAGGCTCTGATGTTCTCTTCAGGTAACATCTCAAGATTGTTGTATTTCTTTTTCCATGTCTTACTGCGTGCATTCTTTTCTTGGATATCTCCTTCAAACATGTCTTCTAAATACTTCCATATTTTGTATGCCTTGTCTACTTTCTTGATCTCAGAGAATTCACTGTCAAATAGTGCACTTATAAGGGCTTCTTTAGCAACTGCATTAGCTGTGAATGTATCATTTTGTTTACTAGTAGCATCATCTCTTGAGAGGTCTTTTAGAGAGGGAATAACAACTTCTTGTGTCTCTATCTCAAAGATGTCAAAACCAAGACACTGTAGATGTGTTATCATTTAGTTCTTCCAATCCAGATAATTCTCTCCATAAAACTTAGGACTCTCTTTTCTGATGTATGCCATCTGATCTACTTTAAGCTATTAGTATTTCCCCTCAAGGCACTTGGCTCTGATACCAATTGTTGGAATAGTCCCAAAGGATAACTAAGAGGGGGGGGGGGTGAATCAGTTATCAGCTAATTAAATTATTTTCTTCTTTTTAATTCCATAATATAATAAAGTAAATGCACATTCAGATAACATAATAGACAACACCACAATTTGGTTACAGGGAAACCAAATGGTAAAAACCCTGGTGGGAATTAACACCCACAATGAACTATACTTATTTATAATAATCCCTATTAGAAGATATTGCAACCATGTTAGGAGTTGTTCTTTATAATGCAATAAGTATAGTGACCTTGTTAAGGGTCTGACCCTGTTAGGAGTCTTTTATAAATAACCCTGTTAAGGGTGAGGACTCACTGTCCAAAAGCTCACTGCTTCAATGGTGAAGGATACAACCTTTTGTAGAATAGATATGCACTATATCTGATGATGAAATGTAGAGTAGACCTGCTATCTTGATCAGTTCCAATGTATTTTAATCTTTCACTTCTTCTTCACATAGATCCTTGATGAATGAAACACAACTGATATTCTTCTCTGTACTTTTTATGTCTCTTATCTTCTTATTCACACTTTGCGTTTCACAAATGAACTACTATAAGTATCTTCCTCAAAGTATGAGATCATGGGACCTGTTAGGAAACTCTTCATAACATCTTTGTTGGCTTAACTAATCATGCAAGCATAATTACAACTGCACAATATAAACTGAATAGACGTGACGCTTCACAAAGTCAGCCTCACCAAATTAACTCTAACATTGCAATCTTGTTGAAACACGTTTGGTGTCTTCAGATAACTATCTTAAACTCATAACTAAACTTGAATATACACACGCATATCCCAAAGATAGGCACATCTCAAGAACCAATGCAAATACGTCGGCTCTGTACAGACAAACTCCAGAAACTATAACTGCCATTAACAAAATTACACAACTAAACTGAAAGTTCATATCTAAGTCTGCGTGTATGAACAAAACATAAACAACATGTCTACAACATGAATATAATCGTGCAAGTCTTAATAGCATCATTTTGATAACTACATATAGAACACTATTGTATATTATATGTTGTCATCAATGACAAACATATAATCAACTAGTTGTCAGAAGTAAATCTCCAACACTTATGTCCCCTAAGATGTACTCTCTCTCTCTCTCTAGGGTCGTAAGCTATCATAAGGGTTCATAGGACCCATTAATGGGTCCTAGGATTCCTTAAGATACCTTAAGACCCCTAAGATGTACTCTTAGGCTTTTTAATAGGTCGTAAGGTGTCATAAGGGGTCGTAGGACCAATTAATGGGTCATACGACCCCTTAAGACACCTTAGGACCCCTAAGTTGTACTTTTAGGCTTCCTAATGGGTTGTAAGGTGTCATAAGGCTTGTACAACCATTTATGGGTCCTAGGACCCCTTAAGACACCTTATAACCCCTTTGGAACCCTAAGAATACATATTAGGGTTCCTAGTACACATTAATGGTTCTCAAGGGGTCATAGGACATATTACTGTGTTTTAGGACACCATAATACCCCTTAAAACCCCTAAGCTATACTCTTATGCTTCCTAATGGGTCGTAATGTGTGATAATGGTTTGTAGGAGCCATTAATGAATGCTAGGACCCCTTAAGACACCTTACGACCCCTATGATATACTCTTAGGCTTTATAATGGGTTGTAAAGTGTCATAAGGGGTCATAGGACCATTAATGGGTCCTAGGACCCCTTAAGGAACATTACAACCCCTAAGATGTACTCTTAGGCTTTCTAATGGGTCATAAGGTGTCATAAGGGGTCATAGGACCCTTTAATATACCTTACGACCCCTAAGATGTAATATTAGGCTTCATAATGGGTTGTAACATGTCATAAGGGGTTGTAGGAGCCAATAATTAGTCCTAAGACACCTTACGACCCCTAAGATATACTCTTAGGCTTCCTAATGGACCGTAAGGTGTCATAAGGGGTCGTAGGACCCATTAATAGGTCCTATGACCTGTTAAAACATCTTACGACCCCTAAGATGTACTCTTAGGCTTCCTAAGGGGTTGTAAGGGTTCATAAGGAGTGGTAGGAGTCATTCATGGGTCCTACAACCCCTTAAGACACCTTAAAACCCTGAAGATGTACTCTTAGGCTTCATAATGGGTTTTAAGGTGTCGTAGGACCCATTAATGGGTCCTAGGACCCCTTAAGACACCTTTTGACCCCTTAGGAACCCTAAGAAAACATCTTAGGGTTCCTAGTACACATTAAAGGGTCTTAATAGGTCATAGGACATATTACTCTATCTTAGGAGCCATTAATGGATGTTAAGACCCCTTAAGATACCGTATGACCCCAAATAAGTAATCTTAGGCTTTCTAATGGGTTGTAAGGTGTCAGAAGGGGTCGTAGGACCCATTAATTGGTCCTAGGACCCCTTAAGATAGCTTACGACCCCTTAGGAACCCTAAGAATACATATTAGGGTTACTAGTACATGTTAATGGATCTCAAGTGGTCATAGGATACCATAAGACACCTTACAACCCCTAAGATGTACTCTTAGGTTTCCTAATGGGTTGTAAGGTGTCATAAGGGTTCGTAGGAGCCATTAATGGATTCTATGACCCCTTAAGATACCTTACAACCCCTAAGATGTATAGTTAAGATTTCTAATGGTTTGTAAGGTGTCATAAGGGGTAGTAGGACCCATTAATAGGTCCTAGGACCCCTTAAGACACCTTACGACCACTAAGATGTACTCTTAGGCTTCCTAATGGGTTGTAAGGTGTTATAAGGGGTTGTAGGACCCATTCACAAGTCATAGGACCCATTAATGGGTCCTAGGACCCCTTAAGACACCTTATGACCCCTAAGATGTACTCTTAGGCTTCTCAAGGGGTTATAAGGGTTCATAAGGAGTCATAGGAGTCATTAATGGGTCCTATGACCCCCTAAGAAACCTTACATCCTCTCTCTCTCTCTCTCTCTCTCCTAGGTATTATTATTATAATATAAATAATAATAAATATAATACTAATATTATACTATTATACAACAGTAATATAATACTACTTTATATAATATAAATGAAATATATATATATATATATATATATATATAAATATATAATATAATATAATATTATATAATACTAATATGAATAATAATAATTATATATTAACACTAATATTACTAAATATCATACTAATATTAATGTAATATATTACTACTATTATACAATACTAATATAAATAATAATAATTTAATACTAATACTATTATCATTTAGTATTTGTATAATATTAATATTATAAAATATGAAATCTATAGAAAATTTAAAAACTAAAATCAATACTAAAAATGTTGAAATTTCAAATGGAAAGCGAAATTTTGGCGGGAGATATCCAATATCCGATAATATCTCATATTCGATATTATCTCATATCTGATTTAATATCTCATATCCGATTTAGTATCTCATATCCGATAATATCTCATATCCGATATTATTTCATATCTAATTAGCCTTGGTATTTGCCTCGGGTTTTAGCTTTGCAATGCCAAATGTGGATGGTTAACACAAAAAATGTGCTTATCATATTTCCTCTGATCTCTAGACTTCGGCGATGTAGCCGATGACCTTTTTTTCACCCGAAATTGATGAAAAAAAAAGGGTTTCTTAAATAGATTATCAGGTTTCCATCAATATAATTGGTGTCAAATTTTGATTTCAATAAGTATTTATTACTTATTTTCTATTTGAGTTACCTCTAAAGTCCCGATTGATAGGCTGATTGAAAAACAACTATAACTTTCAAATGGTTTAACCTTTTTGAAATCTGAAACATGTGTCACATTCTATGCTTCACCTACTATAAGAAAATTTATTTAAAATTTTTTTTTTGTAAAGTTTAGAATTAGTTAAGGTGGTCAAACACGGGAGTTTTATTATTCTAAAAAAGTTATAGTAGAAAATTCATAATTAATTAATTATTTGATAAAAAATTACACAAAAATATGTGTCACGTACATGCATGAGTCTACTACTTATATCTATAATCTTATGAAAATATATCATCATTTGATTGTGATTAAGGTGGTGAGACATACACGTACTTTTTATCTTTTTCCTAAAATTTTCATACTACTGCATTGAAATCTAAAATTTTCAACAATTAGATTAATTTTTTTTCAAAAAAGGGCTATTAGTTTAGAAACTACATTCAATTTCCTATAGATTCTATTCTTACAACTTTTTCACATAAGGTTGATAAGACATCCAACTTTTTACGTCAAGTTGACTAACCTTGATTTTCTAATTTTTCATTGCCACTTAAGGCCATAGCTTGGTATACCATGATCCTACACATACCCGTATGAGATAGTGGAATAGAAATTCTAGAGGCTGGACTAAGCCTGGAATGGCATGCTTACACTATCATAAAGATGGTCATCTCAAGAAAGACTGTAGAGAGTGAATGACAGAGACCAGCACATATCCCAATGGAAACACCATTAAAGACATCTGGAGAATTAGAGACAAAATATGGAGAAGAGATTCAAATAATGATGAAGCTGGACCAAGCAATGCAAATGGTGACACCCCATCCAATGCATCTAGTGACATCACCACCCCCACCTAAGAAGAATAAGTATGGAACTGCATTACACTATGTATTACTTTACATCAGTTCCATAATATGTTGATGAAATGCCAAATTATCTTAAGTAAAGATGCATCATGGTATTACTTGTTAAAATCTGTGATAACTATGCTATCAGGTAATACATACTAAAATCTATTAGTATACACTCAAAGCTTAAACTATTTACACTTATTGAGAAGCGTCGGTTAACATGAGAAAGCAAAGTTGCTATTGTAAACTGAGACTCGTTTGTAATAAAGAAAAGTGAATGAGTTGTTTATGCACAACACTGAAGCCCGTCTGTAAAAGCAAAGAGATAAATGATCACCCAAAAATGTTAGGTTGTCACCGAAGAGATAATTTAATGTTTTAATTGACAAACTCCATATTCATAAAATGAGGAGTTGTTGAGCATTAATGACTCACTTTATAGGGCAAACGCCTATAAAAGGGTGACGGAAGGGTTTCATTCTTCACCATGACTAGAGAAGAGCGATGAGAGAAAAAATAAAGAAAACAACAAAATCATCACAGAGTGACTTCAACTCAACTAGAGCAGTCTAACAGATCAATGATCGTTATAGGTGTAAACAGTAAGTTACTAAGCCAATCGAGAACTTTGTTTACGTATTTTTTAGAAAACCCTAAGTTTCTCTGAAACAATGGCTACGAGCTCAAGAACCACCAAAAAGAATAACATCAAGGAGGATGAGGTCAAAATAATCAAGAATTCTATGTGTGAAGAACCAAATTACAAGATTTACCCTGAGGTTGCTTCACAACCCAACAATGCTGGAGCATTTTTGCAAATACCAGCTAGGGTTTTGCTCGTCTAAGACGTGCGAGCTTACATCCACTGCAAGATTGCAAAAATTGGTGATTTGGAGGTAGAACAAGCTTACAAGAAGCTATCCAATGAAGATGGATCCTAAAAAGATGAACATAAACACATAGAGGTGAAAGGGATCACTAATTCCCTATTGTTCACGAAGGAATTCAAAACTGAGTGGATTCAGTTAGTACTGATCCAAATGCACAATCACAAACTATGGCTGGATGAGCCTAAGATGATAACCCAAGATCTTATCCATGCATTCATCGGTTACCCTGTAACTGAGAAGGTATTAGCATTGAAACATCCACCCAAGGCTAAGATTGAGAAAAACACTGGAGAAAAGTGTGATGGTAGAGGACTGAAGGTATCAACCATGACTGATGATGAACTTAAAATCAGAGCATGTGTTCTAGGTTATAAATTCTTCCAAGCAAGAAGGAATAACAACATAGCATTTGGTGCAATAGATACATCTTAGAAGATTGTGAAGAAAGAAACTCAGTTGGATCTATCGGCACTTCTACTAAGCCAGCTAGAAGAAAATTTGAGGACTATAAGAAATGCTAAGACAAATACATGTAAGTTTTGATCACTTATCATGTGCATTTTCTTCTACTTTAAAGAAACATTTCCATTAGTAGGAAATGTAAAATGGGATTCCATCAAGCCAATCATCATGCAAATTAGTGAATACATAACATCACTAGGAGACAACTTTGAAATAGTCATGGATGAGTACTTCATAGGATTCAAGGACTAAATGTAGAAAAGGGTAAGGATCCCTCAACAGCTTATAGAGAAGTTCAAAGATGATATATTATTCATGGTTGACACTAACCACACATACATCAAACCTACTATACCGAGGAAAACATGGTTACAACCTCTGGAATATGAGGTAAATATTGATCAAGCATCCAAGGCAATCAATGCATTGAAAAATGAACCATTAAATAAGAAACAACCAAAGTTTGGAACTTATGAGGAGACCAAATCAAGAATCAAATCTGGCTTGGTTGTAAAGAAAATAGTCAGGAAAAAGGATATAATGATCAAGAACCTAAAGAAAATACTATCTGTAACAGAAGAAGAAACAAAATAGGAAGAAGAAGATGACAAGGAGGAAGAAACTGAAGGCCAGTCACCCATCGATGAAGCTCTTGAAAAGAATGACTCTGAAGCCACAGATTTAGATTCACCACCTCCTCCACCAGAAAAGAAGCCAAGAACCACATCTTCTTTAAGAAAAAGAAGCAAAAAAGCAAAGGATTCAACTCCTTCACCCTTGAAGAAAGGAAAATTTAGAACCTAGAAGAGCAAACCATCCACATAGAAAAGAGGGTCATCAAAGAGAAGAAGGTTCGTTCAAACAAGGGAAGACATTGAGGACACCAAACAAGATGGTGTAGAAGTAGAAAAGATCAAGGTTCTAGAAATAATTGATGAGGTATGTAAATCTATTGCAAGTTCAGGATCTATTACAGATTCTAAGATCAGAAGATGGTTAAAACTTGATCCAGAAGATCAAAACAAAGTTGAAGATGCCATCATTGCAAAGATGTACAAATTCAAGTATGTACTGATTCAACTCGAAGGTAATAATGTACCAAGGGAACTCTTGGATAGATTATATTCTAGATGGTCATTTTCATTAAAGAATGAAAAGGAGATAAGAGAAAGAGTACTTGTTTCTCTTATAGCTCCTGAATCCAAGAGGGAAGAAATTGATGAGATTATGGAGAACCATAAAAAGGAGTTCTCACCCAAATTGAGAGCTTAAAACTTTCTTGAAGGGGGGCTTAGAGAGCTTGAACAAGAAATTCATAAGAAATGGAGTAAAATAATAAGTAGACCTATTGAGGAAGATAGCCCTGATAAAGACCTACAACAACAAGATGATAATAAGACAACTCAAGAACACATCATAATCAAAGATGCAGAAGATGACACATCAGTTGAGTTAGATAAAGAAGAAATGAACACAACCGGCAACAAGAATGTGGAATTTGCAGATGAAACATGGTCAGACACCACTAAGGACAACATTGTGGATAACAAAATCATTGACATAACCAATTATCCAGTAGAAGAAATATAGAAAGATGAAGATGTCAATGTTACCAAGGACATAAATGATGAGTAGGACACAACATTTGATACTGCAAAGGTGAACATACCAGGAAACATGCCAATATTGATACACAAGTCACCTCAAAATATTCAATCATTCCTGAGGATGTAGGGGATGAAGGAAATAAAGACAACACCGATGATAAGAAGGCCATCAGAGACACTCACATTGTGACTGAAACTAACAAGGTTACAGGAGGAGATACACATCAAACAGATGGAAACACAACCAAGAAGGATGCATGGACAAAGACAGATGAAGTTTATAAGGACACTAATGATGGAGATAAACACAAAGATATCACTCTTGGGGATACCAAAAAAATTTCTACCAATAAAGTAAAGGTTTATGTGGAGACGTCTACAGAAAAATGACAAGTTGACACCAAAAAAAATAAACAAAAAGAGGCAACACCACAAGTAACTTCATATAATACCACAGAAAAAGCCAATAAGATGGCTATGGTTTTGCACTCAAGTGAAACTCTGAAGAAGATGAAGAAATCCAAAAAAGAGTAAGTTGGAAGTCACATTAGATGAAATCATAGAAATTATTAAATGTGACCCAACTACACTTGACTATGAAGCATTAAAGGAATATGGTGAAATATGCTAGAGGAAGGCATTAAAGGAGAAGCTAAGGAAGAAACATAGAGACTCCATGGTATTGGAAACAACTAGGGACATCTTGCACTAGATTGTAGCTGATGTTGATGTTGATCAGAATAAACCCATACTTGATCAACTAGCCACTCTCATAGAAGCAATTACAACACAAAACATTGATGCAGAGAAGGCAACTGAAGAGAGATCAGAGAAGAAGTACCAGCAGAAAATTGTTGAGAAAATCAGCCAAGAAGTGGCAGTTAACAAGGTAAAGCTTTCAGAATTCATAAGTGAATTAGATCCCATTATTTCTGAAGCTATTTCATTGACTCAACAACTAAGCACACTGGAGAAATTCACTAAGGAGAATAGTGAAAACATAACAAAGTTAGATTTTGATCTAGCTAATAGTGCTAAAATCCTAACCACCAGAGATAATGCAATTAAGTTACATTATGAGAAGATTATTGAGATAAAAAGTTTAAGGCAAGAACTATGGGAAGCAGAAACTCAATTCAGGGAAGAGGTTACTGAGCTCCAGGCTCAACTTCTACCAAATCTAACACTGCTTCAACATCATATCAGTTTAGCAAGGCAATTGATAGAAACCCCTGAGATGTCTGTAGCAAAAAACATCTATGATATGCATTCAATGATTACACTTGAGAACATGGATCTAGAGAACCTGAAAGAACAATGGGAGAAGATGACAGAAGACATGAAGTCTTCACACTCACATTTTTGATAAGCTATAAGGTATACACCTCTTCCCTTAATATCAAAAAAGGGGGAAATATATGATATGTATACATAGGAAACTATATAGTATACATTAAAAGGGGAAAATAATGATATACTGACATATACATAGGGGGAGTCATGAAATGCATAAGGATTATATATGTTGTACATACTTAAAATTTTGTTAGTACTTTGCATATATCAATTTTTGATACTAATGTCAAAGGGGGAGATTAATGACATTAATTTTCCATTAGTATGCAAAGAACACTTTCGGTAAGCCTACACCGAAAGACAGGACAAAGAGAAAACTGAAAATGAAGATACTAGAGATCACCAAAAATTGCTAAGTACAAAGAAAACCAATCACACAATTTTGTGTGTAAACTGAAAAATGCAAAGTCAGAAGGATAAAGCGGAACCTGACAAAGGAACCCGACATGTAGGATATAGTGCAAACTGAAAGAATAGTCACAGAGGAAACTGAGATTACAGTTCAAGCAAGGAACCCAAAAGACAGCCAACTAATTTCATAGTATAACCAACCATTAGAAACTGAAATTCAGTTGCAGCCCGTAAAAAGTGGATCTGACCTCCATGTTAGATAAAAAAGTCTTATTCTATTTATAGAATCTTGATTTTTTTTTAAAACCATATCTTTAGGGACAAGGAACATGAATGTAATTTCTTTAATCAGTTTAACTGATGTATAACACATAGACTAGGAGATCAAGGTAGAGTTGTAAACCTATGATCTTAGAGTTAACATTGTTTTACATGAAACTTGATTAGGTCAAAATGTCCTATAAATAGACCATGTAATCATTCATTAAAAAAAGAGAATGAGAGGGATGTGAAAGGATATGAGAGAATTAATGAAGCATACGATCACACCCATGGATCAGATTGAAAGGTTCATGAACCTGAATAACAAAAGGTGAATTTGGTTAGCAAGAACCAGGAACAAGGACTACCGAGCATCAAAGGTATTATTCAATCACATTAGGTGATATACTTATTCATGTAATCTTAAATGGATCTTTAATTAGCAATAGGAGATTGTATACACCAGGTCAAATTGTAATTTTCTATCAATCTAATAAGTGAAGAAAAGTGTAAAAATCCTTTCAAGGAACGTGGATTTAACAGTCCAACTATAAATCTCTTAACCAAGTGCACACTCAACAGTGTTGCTAAAGCTCTTAACCGAGTAGACTTTAACAGGTCTCCAAAGATACTCTTAACTGGGTAGATCATCAAAAGTGATCAAATTGTAAGCCTTAACAGGCCCCTTCCAATCTGCCAATAGTGAAGAATTTGTGGGTGCCATCCCCATCGCAATTTTTACTTCCTAACATGAGTTTTCTGCGATATCATATCTTTTGTTATGTGTCAATAACTCCCATGAATGTTCACATGTTTGATTAAGTTTATGAACTGATATATC